>LOJH01067450.1:0-10221 GCA_001685095.1 Ellobius talpinus | reverse complement strand
CTTAAGGTCATGCTCAACCTCCTTAGCGATTAGGGAAATGTAAATCAAAACAACTTTGAGATTTTCTACTTCTAACCTTGTTTAAGAGAGAACAGAGGCTCCAGGAAGGAAAGGATTCCTGAGTGAAAGGTTTTCTAAGGATACCTGTCTGTGGTGGTTTGAATGAGATGTTCTATCCTAAGCCTTGTTCATTTGAATACTTGGTCCTCAGTTTCGGCTGTCTGGGGAGTGTTGGGAAGTGTGCCTTTGCCAGAGGAAGTGTGTCATTGTGGGTGGGCTTTGAGTTTTCAAAAGACTCCCACTATTTGAATTAGCTCCCTTGGCTTCCCATTTGTGGTTCAAGATGTGAATGCTCACTGCTGCTCCAGCTGCCTGCTGTCTGATTCCCCATTCTACCTTCACGGACTCTCACTCCCTGGAGCTGTGAGTTCAAAATAAACCCTTCCTTCTATAAATTGCCCTGATCATGGTGTTTTATCACAGCAATAGAAAAGAAACGAAGGCATTTGGCTACAACTATGCTCTCCCCTCCTTCTGTGGCCTAAACTTTCCTTATGTTTTCTTTCCTGCCATGTAGCTCTACGAATAAAACATTAAGTTAAACTGAAATTGATTTTGAGGCATTCATGAGAAGTAGAAAGCATGGATTCTGATTCCACAGCCTGACGGCGCAACAAGGTCAAAACTCGTGTAAGGTTAAAAGAAAGGCAAACTCAGTATATGAAAGAGATTGATGGAGGGCAGAGATGAGGCACAAGTGTGGAGATTAGATAGCTCCAGAAATGCCCAGCAGCAGACTCCAGAACCAGCATGACATTGGGTTCAATCCCAAATCTGATACCCCGCAGACGAGAGGATTTGGCATTTCCCTGCTGCTGCTGTGACTTGAGTTGCTAGTGTTGAAGCAATGAAATAACAGGTGTTTCAGAACTTAATTCACGTCTGATAACTGGTAGCTAGGAAGCTCCCTTGGTGAAAAGGATGAGAGAAGCATGAATCAATTTTATATGAAGGCAGGAAGGATTAATTGTTGGAAGGGCTGAGGGCTGGAGCCAAAGGGCCAAGAAGATATTGGTATAGCCAGGGACCAAGGAGAGGGCCAGTGTGGCAATGGAGGAGCTTTTGGTAGGAGAGTCATGGAACATGGCTGGAAGATAGGTAAAACAGATTAGAGAAGGCTTTGAACTTTCCCCGAAAAAAGTTTAGGATTGCAATTCAGTCTAGGAAACTCTTCAATACTTTATTCCTTATTGAGGGCAGAAAGAATGCTTCCAGAGAAGAACTTGCCAGCATCTTATTAGGTGGTCACCGTGGTGCCAAGTATAGGCAGGAGTGCTTCTCCTACCCTGTGCATGGTGGACATTTGCATTTGGTATACATCCCTCATTTTCTGTTCCACCCCACAACACATGGCACACACAGACACAGTTTTGAAACACCCTGCCTTCATTCATTCAGTTGTAGTCTACTGGAGTAAAGAACTTGACTCACGGTGTTTCCACTCCTGGTCTTCAACTTGCGCTTCTGAGTAGCTATTTACACAGCGATTACAGATTGAGGTGATTTCAGCTTTTCTATTGATCAACACAGTGTTGGCAGGCACTATGCACATCCACATTCATCATGGGGTTAAAGCAGGACAGGGAATATCGGTCCTGTTTTATTTGTGAAAACTATATATTTTATGGAGGTAAAAATTCCTGATTATCACCTTGGATTCTTGTCTCTCAGGGAAATGTCCTTACCTGTCCAGTCTATGGAGCGACATCAAATTCTGTGAAGCATTTCTTTCTCTGCCTGTATCTTCCCAGTGTACCTGCCTTTTCCTGATTTCACCTCTTCCTCACACAACTCTGCCCACTTCCACCATCTTTGCTTTCTGTTGCATCCTGACTCTTGCTAGGGTCCATTGCTGTGTTAGTTTTCCTTTTCCTTCATCACCTTCATCGCCTTGCAGGGTTGACTTTATATTGGCCTCAAGCCTGCATGTTCCAGAAGAGAGTTTCTTGCCACTATAAGAAACTTGCCCGGTGCAGGCAGGACGTCTTACATCTGCACATCCGAGTGAGGCAATTGGATAGCCAGAATCTCTGGGAAAGTTGGAGGCAGCCAAGTACACTTGCTTTCTTGTACCACTCCAGGGGCCGGGGCATGGTCATCCAGGTTTGTAGTTCCATGGTTAACAGGCACCTTTCTTGAACCCAGAAAAGCAAGGGTGAGTTGTGTCTTCTGTGAGGAGACTCCTGCTGAGACACTTGGCTTACTCAATGCTCTCTTCATTCTTGAAGACTTTACTTAAAGTTTCTCCGTATATTCCTCAGTATGTCTGTCTCACTCATTGATCGTTTGTTGACTTGCCAACTGTTTTCCTGGGATAGGGATTCATGGCTGGCCATTAAGCATCCTGAGCTCGGCAGTCAGCTCCAACTTTGTGTATGTTACTGGAATTGGTGAAGTCTGTGTCAGGCTCTCTGTTGGGTGCTACTTTTGCCTAACCTTGAAATTGTTTGCTTCTGAGATGATTAGCCTAAAACACAATTGTCTGGGTCATTTCTTTGCTTGGAAGCAGACATTACTAGCATTGCCAAGGGCAGTGTGGTGTAAAAAGCATCACTAACCTAGGTGACCAACGGAATCATCTTCTTCTCTTATCTCCTCACCCCAGAACAGTTTACACAGCTATGACCTCAGGTCTTATCTCATTAGACTTTGCTTTTTCTGGTTCCAACCTTTTTCTAACCAGACCCTGAATTAGGCCTAGATTTTTCTTGCCTTCCACAGGGTCTGAAATCAAGTAGGTGTTTAAACAGACTTTTGCATGATTTAATTTCCAAAGATTCAGAGGGAGAGGAAATCAAGTATGCCCCACGTATTCTGTTGGAAAAAACAAAAAAGACAGAGACATTCTGGGATCCTGTACAATCTTTCTCCTGATGTATGTCTACAACATTAGCACCAATGGCTGGCAGTTATACTTACAGAGCTACTACTCTACTTATATGGTAGGATGTTGTCTCCATTAACATCTTTCTGTGTTGGGTATCAGGTCCCAGGACTGAGGCTGGAGGCTGAAGGATGACTTTGACTGTGCTGAATGGGGGATGGGAGATTGGGGTGAAGCAGAAAGTACACTTTTAAGTGAAGAAAGACTAGTTAGTTAAAATGTGTTAAGGATGTTTGACTTCCCCTAGTCAGTGACATGGAAACTTTCTTTTCTTAACTGGATTTCAGGAACATCTAGAATGATTCAACATTCTAGTAAGAAAAAGTCAGCAAAAGAGAGCAAGGGCTTTGTTGTCTGAGTTCAAAAACAGCCCCAAGAGGAGTAAATTTCATTTACAACTTTCCTCCTACTTTAAGGTCCATTATTTAGTGGCTTAGCTTCCTCTGTTGCATGGGATTCATAATTACTCACTGCATAGATTTGAGGATGACATATGGCAATATCAAGCAGTGATATTCTATCTGGTGTACAGGTAAGCTTTGATGAAAGGGAGATTTCTCCCTGTCTAATGCAGACATCACAGTTGATATACAAAACAAAGAAACATTAAACTTTGGGGAAAATTTAAATCCACTGGTTGCTGGGCTGGATAACTAAAAGATTACGGGTCTTCGAACTTGGCTGACAAGAAGTGCTGAGCTAATCACACTTAGATCCTCAAACTCATGCCAAGTTCAAACTGGCTTCCCAGGCATGCTTCATAGGAAATAATCACCATGACTACCCAAGGGATGCTCAACAGCTAAATATCATCCAGGAAGTCCATGGGAGCTGGGACAGGGAGTATTTAGGGTAGGTAAACCATAACTTTAGCTTCTTCAAGGAATTATGTTGTTTGTTTAGGTTTTGTATGTGCATTGTAGATATGATCCCATGTGAATGCACAAACCAGTAATCATGTTTAGAAATAGAAATCAGAGGAAAACATCGACTGCCCTGATCTGCTACTCTGACATTATTATCTTGAGACAAGGTCTCTTAATGATCTGGAGCTAGATGAGAAGCCAGAAAGCACTAGAGTAGTGGTTCTCAACCTTCCTAATGCTGAGACCTTCAACTACAGTTCCTCATATTGTAGTGACCCCCCATAAAATTATTTCATTGCTACTTCATAACTGTGATTTTGTTTCTGTAATGAATCATAGTGGAGGAGTTCCAGTCACACAATCTTAGCATATGGTTCTTATAGGAATTATAATTTAAATATCTGTGTCTTTGGATGGTCTTAGGTGACTCCTTTGAATGGGTCATTAGACTCCCAAAGGGGTTGAGTCACACAGGTTGAGAAATTCTGGCCTAAAAATTCTACCCCCTAGCAAATATCTGCCTCGATAATGTGTGGTGTATGAGCACACACACATCCATACTAGGCTTTTGCATGGGTTCTGGTGGGTTTGAACTAAAGTCTCCATGCTTTCACAACAAGCACTGTTACTGAGACATCTCCCCATCTGCGAGGCCCTGGATTGCAAAATTGGAGAGGATTGGAGGATGTGTTGTGCTTCATGCTGTTTCTGGGTGACTTTCCTCCCTTGAATGAGGAAGAGACCTGGTCAGTCGTCCTCATCAACTTAGACTATGAAACCCAATATGGACAAGTTCAACAGAACCACTGTATATGGGCTGCCCATGCAGCTTCAGCATTGCCAGGGCATACATTTCAAATTTCAATTTTTTTCTCCCTTGAATATCTCTGCTCTACTGTAATGGCAAATTGGAATCATATTCTACCTGTATTTCTTCCACATTTTTCTTTCCCTTGCCCATTCTCTCTTCTCTGATGTGGTAAAACTGAGAACAAAATGTGGACTCATGAATGGATGCAAAAGGGGTGTGGATTTCAGTATGAAATGGAATTAAATCAAGATAATGACTGCAGTGTGAATGGAGAATAGTGAGGGTGAGTACTCTCTAGTACAGAGAACCTTAATTGAAGACAAATGATTCCTTTCTATGCCTGCAGCAACCTTATGCAGGAGGTGAAATTAGTAGCTTTTCCCCCCAAGTGTTATGGAGACAAACATCTAAAATTATCCATGCTTAATAAAGTTAGTGGTATCCATCAGGCATTGTATGCCAGAAGTGTGTTTACATATTCATTAGGACAGTATTTAAAGAATATTGAGTGTCCCACTCTATTACTCTTCTATTATTGCCTTCCCAGTAGGATGGCAGCCAACAAGCCCCAGCAACTCTTCTTCCAGCAAATATTTCCCCCTGCTTAGAGTATTGGGGGATCAAAGCACATGAATACCCATGCCACACTTTTTATGTGGGTTTTGGGGATTTGACCTGAAAGTCTTCATGCTTTGACAGCAAATGCTCTTACCACTGAGCCATCTCCCCATCTTCCAGCGAGAGGGCTGGTATGTCTCCTAGAAAGAGATTTCACACAGTTCTGACATGCCTTACAAGAGACATCGGAGCTGAGGCAATAATGATGGACAGAACTACACCTTGGTCAGGACTGATTATAGCCTACCTCTTGCCTTTTATTTAAACAAAACCTCAATTAAGGTCTTGAAGATTGACTTTGCTCCTCTTTACAGTGCTGTCACACTCAGTAAATCTTCCTCCATCTTTCAATTGCTTGTTGGCTTCATTGGCCTGTTGAGGATTGGCAGCCTGTTCTGTGTTGTTAGGACTGCCAGAGCCCAGCAGCCACTCCCACTGATGAGTAAGGAAATAGAAACTGGTCAGGAAGTTTTAGGGCAGGAATTCTTAGGCCAAGAAGTTTTAGGGCAGGGTTCTAATTCTGGTTCTTCGCCCAAAGCTGGATATATCCTTGTATCTGTCTTAGCCAAGGTGTCAGATGGAAGCTATGATTCCTGGTCTGGATTTGTTGTTGTTGCTTGCTTGTTTGTTTGTTTTGTCTGTCTTTCTTCCCCTATGTCACCAAATGAGTACCTCTGCCTAGACTCTATATGGGAACACGTGACCAGAACTGAAGTACTCGAGCACCTTGGAGGTGGATGGACTAGGTTTACTAACTTTTCTCTCCATGACCAACCCACATTCTACCCTAAGTCCTATGGAAGTCCCTAGACTAACAGCTTGGCAGTACCCCATTTTGGGGAAACTGTCTCTTAACATACAGGAGCTTTGCTTTCTGTTAAACTCCTACCTATACTCCTAGAATAGAATGAGTTTCATTGTTTGAGCTTTTGAGTCAAGCGACCCCAAAACCACTGGCCCAAGTTGGCCTGGTGATCATTACCCGTCTGAAATCTTAGCACCCCAAGTTAGGCTCACTTGGGGAAAGAAAGAAAGGCCCTGTCATCTCAGAGACTCCAGTTTTCCTGGCACACAAAAGATCAGGGCTTTTTATTCATGTTACATATGCTGGCTTTTGGGGTTATCAATGTAGTACAAGATTTTAGGTTTGTGGATAATGGGAGCTTTTTCTTGCATGTTGTATCTGTCACATGTAATTGCCCTACATGCAACTTCATGTATTTTAAGTCTCTACCCAGGGGTGTGGGGTTTAGTGTTAAAAAGATTCTAACTTATAAAGACAATCTATAGAGTTATAGATTATCTTCAGACACTCTGAAGAGCCTCTGAACCTACAACAGCACTGACATCTAGTTGACCAGTATCATGAGTCATAGGTTATCTATTATGTGTGCCTGTGACATATCTGTGCTGGCGCAGGTCACTCTTTTTACTTCAGTGTCTACAGATATTAAACTGGGGTAGAGATATTAATCAATAATCATGTCAAGATGTTTTGAACACTGACTGTGTTCAAGGAGCTAGGCTAATTACTAGGTGGGATGGCACATCAATAAATCTAGATGAACCTGAATATTTTCTTTCAAATAGTAAGTTCTGTGATTCTGTGGATCTCATGGCTCAACACTGCAATGAAATCATGAAGCTTTTAGGAATTAAGGCCCGTGGCTAGTATCACAACACATACAATCATTGTTTTCTAATGTTTCTAGCCTATGGCAGGAAGTCTAGCATTAATACAGAAACACATATGAAGTCACTAAGAAATTATATTGTTAGTGGCCCTTTTAGCTCTGCTCGTGCATGAAATTGAAGGAGTAAGTGTCTTTCTGGTACAGGTGTGTTCAGGCTTGCTGCCAGCCCATCTGGCAGTCCTCCATTCTGAAGCTTTCACTGAGTCACTGAGAGTCTCTGATTAGGAACCTGACTAGGAGTCTTTCTTTAGAGCAGTTCACTCGATAACTTATGCATGCATGGCGAAGTTTGGAGGGTGAATATGCTAACAGGCTCATGATGGGAATGAGTAAAGAGGGAACGTGTTGTTCCTCAACCATAGTAAAACCATGAGGAGACTCAGACACCTTCGTGATCTGGAAGGGCATTCGGAAAAAGGTAGCTTTGTTGAGAGATCACTGATTCTACTTTTGAAGTAGTAGAAACCAGGCCTTCACAGTCAATATGAGGTTTGCTCTAACTACATCATTGGCATACACAAGAAACCATTGCCCCCTTAGATTCAGGCTCAGCTGTCTTAAGCTGAGTTCCTCCTGGATGCCTGAGCCAGGCCTTACTATGACTGTGTACTCCATTCCTTCCTCTGGCCCTAGGCTTCTCTCTGTGTCGGCCTTCAACACTGCACAGATGGGACTTGGAGGCCTGTCAACATCACAGCAATTCTTGACTCTAGGAAACATGGTACTAAATGCGGCAGCCAAAATGCTGTGGCTTTAGCGACATGATCAGAGAAACTTTTGTAAAAATCACCTCTGCTTTCACCTCAGAATCTACATTATAAAGTAAGAGATTTGGAACAGAATTCCTTGAGCCACCATGCCCCAATTTGATGCTCAATGTATCCTGGCCTGGAATATCTTAGAAGTTGCTGGATGAACTCCCAGTTAGCCTGAGAGAAACAGCAAAGTTGCCAAGCACATAAAAGAAGCATTGTAGCTCATCTAGCAGCCAGCAGAGCCTGTCCCACAGTTTCTGTGGGTTTTATGTTTGCACACTGAAAACTAAGTCTAGAATGCAGAGAACAGAAGAAGCAGAAACACTGAAGGGATCAGAGATGCTAGATCTGGAGTCAGACAACAATCTGTGGCTCCAAACAGGATGCCAATGCCCAAGCAAAATGATTAGAAAACAGCAACAATCAGATCATCTGTCACCATAACAATAGCAAGTATCCAAATTAAGCTCCATCTTCTGTGGGAGTGGGTGACACCTAGCAGTGACATGAACAGAAATCACCCTGTTTTCTATACTTTAAGAAGTATTTCTGAGCCCATCTGCAAACTAGACATCTGCTCTCTCTTACTTCTTCCTGGGAAGTCTGTAAGGAAGCCCAGAGCTGAAGGCCAGAAGGATGGGTTCAAAGTTTCTTGAAATGCTTTACACTTCAATGAGGAGTGTGTGTGTCAGTGAGTTCTGAGACATTCTTCTGGATCTCCCTGGGAGCTCATGTGGGAGGAGTAACAGACAGTTTTTAAAGCTTGCCAAGGTCCACAGGAACATGCTCTGTCAAAATGAGCAGTGTGAGAAGAAGCTCATCATTCTCCGAGAGGCTTCAGAGGCAATCATGCAAATTCAACTCATTCGCAAGTTCTACAGATGGATGATGGATTGTCCAGAACGTATAATCATCTCACAGTGAACCATGAGACTTCACTAGCCTTTCACTATACTGTTGACTGACTCCATTCATTCCTGAAGGTTTTAGATATCACTAGGTGATGAAAAGACCTTAATTCTTCTGAGAATCAAAGTTCCAGGAGAGCAAATATTGTGTCACTTTAGGTCCTTACATTTAGAAGGACCAGGCTAGGGCTCAATATAGTAATATCAATAGAAGAGTCATCCAGCTCTTGAAGAGTTTGTGGTATAATACCTACTTATCATAGTATGATGGATTGGAGAGATGAGAATGTTGGCCATTCCTGATGTGTGTTGGACTTTTATTAGTATTATGTTCAATAGTTGAAGAACAACCCTGAAAAACAGGCAGTTTTTCAGTATGGGCAGCAAGTGTTTTCAGGGTAGTGCTGGGCTGGAGCACTGTGCTTAAGAAGAGGTGAAGACCCAGGCATACATGAGATCTACTTCGGGCCTGGCTAGCTATTGGGCAGAGGGTTTATGAATCTATTGGTAGCTCCTTCTAGTACATAAACCTAGAGACTGTAGATGGAGCATCAAACAACCAAATCTCCCTTTAATATGTGTGAGAGCTTCCAGTCAGTAGCATCTGTAAGGTGGCAAGTGAATAGATGCCCTGGGAGTCCCTGGAAAGGCAAAAGTATGTGTAGCAGAATAAAATGAAGTTAGAGTAGAGATTGCAAGCCGAGTCCTTTGTCTACTTGTCCTGTGGGTTGTTGTTTGGCCACCACAGGTGTATGGACAGGACTTTGTCCCATGCTCTGACATGTATTGACAGTGGACTAAATTTGAGTCAACGATTCTTCAGATTTTTTTTCTTAAATGTAGAACCAGTTGCCTGCATGTTCCAGTCCAAGTCCTCTGCCCAGAGTAAAGCTAACTTTCAGGTAGTTCATTGTAGTAGGAAATTGCTCATTTGTTTCCCAGCCACCTGTAGACCTGAAATAATCACACAGAAACTATATAAATTATAATACTATTTGGCCAGTGCTTAAGTGTATTCTATCTAGGTCTTACATCTTAAATTAACCCATTTCTATTATTTTGTATTTTACTATGAAGCTCATGGTTTACCAGTAAGGTTTCCTGGCCATCTGCCTCCTTTGGCAGCTACTAGGTGTTTCTTTGACTCTGCCTTCTTTCTCCCAGCATTCAGTTTTGCTTTCCAGCCTAGCTTTATTCTGCCCTGCCAGAGGCCAGTTATTAACCAATGGTAATAAAGTATATTTACAGCATACAGAGGAAAATCCCACATCACCTTACCATTTCTTTCTAAATAAAATGTAAAGTTTTAACTTTAACATAGCAAGATTACATACAACAAAACAGTTATCAAACAAGAATTATAGTTACAATATTTAGTACATTTGACAAATAAAATACTCCATCATCTATCCTATTTTTGTAAATCTAAAGTTTTATATCTAATCTATCTTTTATAATTATAACCATCTTTCTTCAGCTCCATCAAAGACTCTAGAAAGATATAATATTATTTAAGTTAACAGGAAGTTCATTGCAAGCAACTTCTGAAACTCTAGAATTGTCAGAAACACCTCGCTGCCTGGACAGTCACCCAAAGTTCTTCTGTAACATTGGGGCATCCATCT
>LOJH01067448.1:0-10221 GCA_001685095.1 Ellobius talpinus | reverse complement strand
ATGGTCTTGTACCCTGTAAAGATTTGTTACTTGTATTTTAATAAAATGCTGATTAGCCGGTAGCCAGGCAAGAAGTACAGGCAGGGTGACAAGAACAGGAAAATTCTGGGAAGAGGAAAGGCTGAGTTTGCAGTTGTAACCCAGACATAGAGGAAGTAAGATGAGAATGCCTCACTGATAAAACGTAACAAGCTACGTGGCTAATACAGACAAGAATTATGGGTTAATGTAAGTTATCAGAGTTAATAAGAAGCCTGAGCTAATAGGCCCACCAGTTTATAATTAATGTAGATCTCTGTGTGTTTCTTTGGGGCTGAACCGCATCGGGAACCAGGCAGGACAAAAACCTCTGTCAACAATTCTTGTAAGTGGGATTCAGTGCATGACATTTGCAGACAGATATTTAGTTATTTCTGTTATTACAATATAATTATATCACTTTTCCCTTCCCTTTCCTCCCTCTATACCCTCCATATACACTTCCTTGCTCAAAGAAAGACTTTTTTGAAAGCAGAAATTCAAAACTCTTCTAAGAAACTGAGAGTTCTAAGTTTTCATAAAAAATCATATAAAAAGATGAAAATCTTCCTCAAACACATGCTATTTTATTGATGTAATTTCTCAAGAATATTTAACTCTCTAATTTCATGCAATCAGCTAGAATAAATATTAAAGGCTGAGAAAGAAGCTCTTACAGAAACACCATCGCTAGAACTTGAAAGACCTAGGATAAGCTTACTTATTACCTCTGTGATGTCAAAGCAGAAATGAAGAGACAGTCATGTGGTCATGTATTTTTTTTGTATTGCAAAGAGTTTCTACAGCATGTTTGTCTTTGTTTTATTTTTAATTTTTTAGTACATTTTGAATTTGTTTGTTTGTTTGTTTTATATTGCAACTGCAGTTTCCCCTCCCTCCTCTCCTCTCAGCCTCCTGTAGTGGCATTTCATTTGTACTTTAATAAATAAAGCTTGCCTGAAGATCAAAAAAGTAAAACAGCCCTACTGGTCAGCCTTGTAAACCAGACAATTTTAATTTAACACATACCTTTAACCCCAAGAGCCACACTAGTTGCCATAGAAACTGGGCAATGCATTCCTTTAATCCCAGTGGTGCATGCCTTTAATCCCAGAGGATTATAAAACATGAGGAGACAGCTCTCATCTCAGTCTCATTCTGAGATTCTTGGAGGCAGAACTGCCATTTTGTACTGAGGTAGAGGTAAGAGCTAATAGCTGGCTCTTTTGCTTTTCTGACATTCAGATTGAATCCCAGTTTCTCGCTGAGTTTTTATTAATCATGTTTCACCCTCCATCCCACTTTCCCTCTGAACAAAGGGCAAGTTCATTATGTTTTATCCGGGTAGATAGTTTCCTACATTCAAGGTCTTCTGAGTTCTTTATTCACAGGCAAGATTGTCTTCTTCCCGCTATATGATGTTCACACTGGGAACACTACAGTCAACTGCCAAAGACAATCCTCAACACTAATGGCACTTATTTTCCTCCTGTTAGGGTTTGTTAGCATCATGGAGCAAGTTAAACACACAGCTACACTTTCTCACATACCTCCATTTGAATTCTCTGCCCAACATTTCTCACTTTCTGATAATTTTTTCATAAGTATTTGTTTATGAAAACCTCTATACTAAAACATAAGCTCATAAGACCCCTGATGCCATCTGGTTCTATGATGTGACCCTCCGCAGCATCTAGAACTGTCAATCAATATTGTCTGAATGGAAGAATGAGCAGTTCAACAACCTTTGCCTATAGGTGAGCCCTTCCATGAAGCAGCTGTATGGAAACCACAGAAGATTTTCAGGGTGTGTAACCTGGAACCCAGGGTTTATACATAAGACATTGGCCTCAAATGGGCCATTTGAAAGTTATACAGACAACTATCTAAAAGACTTATCACTCACAATGAGGGTCATATAAAATCCTATCATAGAAATGCACGTCTATGACATTTAAAATGGAATAAAATTAGTAAGAGACATACTTCACAGTGCATGTACTTTCATTTAAAAAGAAAAAGAAGCTAGAATGTGTTTTTATGGAGACTTCTTATGGAAGAATAAATGGCAGCGAACCAGGATTCAGAGTAAATGACTATAGGCTTTGGCTCTGTATGACCTCCAAAATGTCACTTAACAATTTCCTCAGGCCCTGCTTTCCTCACCTACAAAATGGGGAGAGAAGGATGCGGGCCAGGAAGCTTGAAGGAAGCCATCAAACACTGGACTCTTTAAAAGCAATAGACATAAGCCAGCAACACCTAACCTGCAAAAGCAATGAAAAGGCCATAACTTTTGGGCTGGGTGAACATGCAATCAAACAATACTTTCATAATATATTATTTATTTACATTGCACTCAAATTGATGATTGCAGGACCATAGTCAATAAATTTATATTTTATATTTCTGCTACATTTTTACCGGGGAAGAGGAGAGGTGTATGCATACATGATGAGTGTAGGCCAGAGGACATCTTTTGAGAGTTCGTTGTCTCTTTCTACCATGTAGACTCCAGGCATTGAACTCAGGTCATCAGACTTGGCAGCAAGCATGATTATTAAGCCAGACACCCTGCAATTGCTTTTGCAACAATCTTTGCTCATATGCTTGTTGTGTGCAGCCCTTCAAACAGATTTTTTTTTAACTGTAGAATTTAACAAGTTAAAAAAAGAAATAAAATTGGAGCTGGGTGTGTGCTGCAAATCTTTAAACCAAGCACTTGAGAGGCAGAGGCAAGCAGATCTCTGAATCCAAGGTCAGCCTGGTCTACATGGTGAGTTCTAGGATGGCTAGGACTGCACAGAGAGACCCTATTTCAGAAAACAAAACAATTAGAAAATTATGGATTTGAAAGAGATTATGTTTTATGTGTTACTTTCTCTAGTCATGTTACATGCTCTGTGATTTATTTCTCCCAGGCATGAAACAAGACAGTTAAATACACACACACACACACACACGGTATAAATTTGGAAGAAGTTTCCTAAAGAAATTATTTTTTCCTACTTTAAAGTTCTTTCTATTTGAAACTTATTTACTGGTGACTAATTTTATATTACAGGGAAGAATTGTGAGACATCTCTGTGTACAGTTTCTATTATTGCTATTATTTATTATTATTATTATTATTGGATCAAACATCTCCAGAAACTCAGTAGTGTGTAATGAATTTATCGTTTTTTTTTGTGAGTAACTTTAAGAGCACCCTTATACAAACTATGAATCAATCAGCCACGATTCATTTTCTTTGAAGGAACTCTGGCCTCTCCATCCAAGATTCCCCAAATCTGCCTTTGGTAGCCCCAAACCTTGAACTCTGTCAATTCAGGTGAGTTGTTTCCTTAGCAGTGAGGTTGACTTGTTTCCCCAGGCTAATCATGAAACCTTCTTCTATTGTTGCTAGAAGTACACAGCTTCCCGCTGAGGACCATCATGTTGTATTTGAACAGTGGGGCATGTGTCCTTGTTCATAATGCCCAGAGCAAGAAGCTTGGAAAGGTCCCTTCCTCATCTGGTAATCGGGAAGCAGCCTCCCAAGATGTATAAATATCTCTTAACAAAGCTGCAGCTGAGCTGTGTCAGGCTTGCGTACTTCCAGTTTGCTTGGCCGATGTTGCTTTGTTGCAGTTGGCTGGTGTGAGCTTAAAAAGAAGCACATCACTAACCACAAAGAATGCTTACTGTTTTCTGTGATTTCAGATCATTCGCAGGCACTTCCTTGGGGAGGGGCCCGGCAGCAATTACCCAGATGCTCAAGACACTGCTCCGCACAGAAAGGCCTCAGTGTTTGAATGGGCCAACAAGCAAGGGTACCACAAATGATGACATATGTGTCGGGCTCCATTCACTGGTGATGTCTACCCCCTTAGGAAGGGTGAGTCCATTTTTGTGCAAATCAAGAGCACATCGACAATGATGCTCTCTTGTCTCGCTCACACAAACTGGGCATTCATCAGCTGGATTACTGGCTTCGAAGGGGCACTCACAGTTGCTAAATGGTTTGGAGGGGGTGGAGCTGTTGTGTCAAAGGGGCAAAGCACAAGGGAAGGACAGGAATCCATCGGAGAAAATGAGAGTTGGGCTGGTTCAAGGAGACAAAACACTGTGGCACTGAGACACTAGCACCAAAGGACAGAGTGTTTCCCACCCAGCCTGGGTCCTGTTGTGAAAGACAAAATAGAAAAATGACCTGCCCAGCACCCCACAGGGGCCATTTCCATGAGTGTAAACTTCCCAGCTCATCCGTCCTAAGGTTCAGCTTAAAGATTTCCCAGAGGCAGGCTTCCCTCCACAGCAATCCTTCCTTTCTTTCCTCCCCATTTTGATTGTAGCTGGTCAAATGCAAATGACAACACCTCAGAGGATCAGAAAATGGGCACAGTAAATTTCCATAACTAACAGGTCCCTTGGTTTAGGTGTTGTTCATTCTTTTGTTTGTTTGTTTGGAAACAGCATCGGGTGTATCCCAGGCTGGTTTCAGCCTTGAGATCCTCCTGCCTCAGCCCCTCTGGTGTTGGAATTACAGATGTGTGCCACCATGCTGAGTCTCAGGTATAGTTTTAAGCCTTATTAAGCCTGTTGCTTTGCTGACGCATAGGAATCCAAATTTTGATTTTTATTCATTTATTTTTAAATCTCTTTAAGCCAGCCAGCAAATGTCACTCTCTCATCTACAGGTCGTCCCTTTGGGTCTAAGCTGTATAAATGATTGGTAACCATAAAAACAACAAACAAACAAGCAAACAACAACAACAACAACAAAAGGGTTGCCAAAGTTCAGAAATCTTATACTGGGAGTAGGTACACAGAGAGGAAATTGAGTGGTTAAACAGGGCAGTGGGAAAATTACCAGCAGTTTACCAATTCCTGGTGATTGGAGGTGGGGGTGGGGTAAACACAATGAGAAGGAGAAGGAATGGTCAATGAATGGACATTGTCTCCTGATGTAAATAATGTCAAAATGGAGCAGGGACGCACACTTAAGTGTCTAAAGTGACGGTGGCGATAGAAGGCATGGTGAATGGGGATAGGCATGGTAGAGCCGATTTTACCAAAATGGACACCCTAATATATTCTATTATCAAGATAAGGTGAGGTCTATGCTCTTTTCTGACTCTGCTAACCTATGGCAAGAGCACAAAGTCATAAAAGGCTGTACATATGCAGTTTCTATGTGGGTCTCTGGAGATATCCAAGCTGAGACCAGTCACTATGCTGTGAGGAAGCTAAAGAGCCACAAGGAGAGGCCACTGTCATACCACAGAACTGACAAGTTAGGCCCAGCCAGCAGTCAGCCTCAACCCCAGACAGACATAAGGTGAGTAAGCCTGCAGATCCTCCTAACTGCATGCCTGAGAGTCGACACAGTGGAGAAGAGCAGCTGTTCCCAACAAGCCCTGCTCAAATTACTTATCTTTGAGCCAAATAATGGTGATTGTGCTAAACTACTGTGTTTGGTTTTTTTTAACATAAAGATAAATAGACCAAATAATGGCCAAGACCCCAGATACTGAAATCACTTCCTGGCACAGAATAAATAACCTGATGGAAATCGGACTTGCCTTTCTGCCTCCCATGATTTTCATAATTTGTGTTGATAATTTGTCTAACTTAGCTGTTTTCCTTCTTGGTCTAAGATAACATCATCTGTAAGATAGACCCCAGCTGAGTACATGTATGTGCACTTTGTACACTGTACTGTGTGCAGACATGAGTGGGAAGCAGTATTGATGAGTCAGAAGTACACATACACACACACACTCACACACACACACTCTCTCTCACACACACACATGCACACACGCACTGAATTTCTGCCTTCTCTCTAAAAACAAAACAAACAAAGAGCCAGACAATCTGGCAATACTGGATTTGTTCTCCCCTGGAAAGGTAACTCACAAAGCCTCTGGCCTTCTAGCATCCTCTAGTTGTTGCTGCCTCCCGCCTACTCTCCTCAAGCATGCACTACGTTTAGACAACGTCCCTCTTGATTACTCCAGGCATTCGGGTTTGTGGCATCTAGTAGACCAAAAAAATCCTCTGCCTGGTTGGTTAGGAACTATTTAGTCATACCAGAGTCAACACCCATCTGCAAAGACACGTTTATAGATATTGTTTTTTTTTAAAAAAAAATCAAAATCAAAACATTAAGAAATCGGAAGTTTAAGTTGAAAATTGAAAAGGCTGAAATAAAAGGGGAAACCATAAATAAAATGATAAAATAAAATGAGATGTCAACTTAGGTTAAATCACACAGCCGGATGCCATTGTTAACTACTTGTGCCTGCCGTCATACACTAATGCCCTAGGAACCAGAGCTTTTTGTGTCATTGTTCCATGCAAAGTCTGAAAGCAAAATTACATAAACCCAACGTCTACTAATAAAATCAAACATACTTCAGTGAGGAAGTACTTTGGTTTGGGTATAGTCACTTAAGATGCTCTTATCGTACCACTGTATGAGAAATCTCAAGTAAATATCTAGGGGGGAAAATCCATTTTGAGTACTAAAAATGAAATCTCCCACCCTGTATTACTGGCTAAAATAAAAATATTTCTTTTTGTTAATGTTATTCAATATTATTCCTGTTTACCTTAATAAAGAGGTTTGGAATAGGCTTTCTTGCCAGTTGACTAATATAATAACATATGCCCTAAAAATCAGTAGGATCTCTAAGGAAATGGATTGGTAAAGTCTATCAGCCAAATGAGAAACTGAGTAGGCTTTAGATATGAAAACACAGAGCACACTTCTGGACCAACAGAAAACAGAAAAATGCTGTTTCTTGTTCATTATATATGCACTGTCCATTTTTAATTTATCTCACAGTAGTTTACTCCCGTTGCCTAAAAACAATTTCAAAGTTTCAAAATAAGTCTAAAGAATGCTTAATTCTTACATAATCTTAGGATAACCACCCATAAGATGGAAATATTCTGTGATTTAGCAAGATGTTTGTGATGGGCCCATTGTGGAGTTGGATCAGGATTCTTGCCTCTGACTTTCATTTGCTCTCTAATTGTGTGGGCTTTCTAGAAACGCTGCTCTTTTGCCAAACGTCGTATCAGGTCAGCTTCTAAAGTGTGCCCTGTTGCTATTACAAAGCAAGATGCCTTATACCCATGTCTATATCCCATGCAGGGGCATGATATCTACAAAAAAAATAGCTTTTTAAAAATCTTTGCTGCAATAGGTATGAAATGAAAATGAGGCAGTATCTACCTCAGATCACGGGGGACTGAACCAGTTGACTACTAAGGTCCGTGCCTGGGACGAAATCCTCAGCTATCAAATTTGATATCTGAATGATGTAGTACCAGAAAATCCACACGTGGGGAAGTCCACACTGTGAACCTCATCAAGCCTTATTCTGGCGGGTTGCGAGGGATGTATATGGAGAGGAAGCGATGGACTTGTGATAAATAAAGACACGGTGGAGTGGTTTGGAAATTTGAATTGCTGTCACTTTATTTCTAGCCAAAATCAGGGTCAGAACTGAAGCTAAAATGTAAGGGCACTTCCATCAGAATAATGTGAAAACCCAGCTTAGAAGCAGGAAGAAATCTCTCAGTCATTCACGTTGAAATCCACATAGGGCATTTTCATGTTGCCCAGGGTGAGACAATCTCAGAACTGCGAGGTTTCATGATGCTTAGGGAGTATTATTGGACGGAAGTTGGCCCCTAACAAAGTGTATCTATTCACTGTGACCCAAAAGTTGGTCAGTAGCGAAGGAGTATCAACATCCAGGAAACTGAACTACAGACTAATTCATGTCATTTCACACACCTTTCTCCATGCATAAAGATATTCATACCAGGTAGCATAACCCCCCCTCCCCCAGAGCAAAGGGGCAGCGAGCGAATCAGATGAACGTTGCTGCCTGTTAAAATGGAAAAACTGTCCCTGAATAGGGTGTTCACTTGGAGACTCATGGTTTCCCCAACAGCTGTCAATAACAAAACTTCCTTCAGCAGCTCCTCAGGACCCGTCATTCACTCCTGGGGCTCCCAAAATCAACCACTAGAGACTTTCTGCAATTCCCAACCCTAAACAGCAAGATGGCCAAGTCCACCCCGCCCTTCCTCGAAACCTGTCCAGTTAGGTCTCCAAAGCTGCGGTCTTCTTTTCCTGAGATGTAGAGGGGAACATGAGGCCAGCGCGCGCGGTTGTCTGTTAAGTAGGGAACTAAGACGCGAGAGAGTACTCCGAGGAGGAAAACTTCCCGGGGTGGAACTGCAAGTGGCTCAGGTAGGGACCCCAGGGAGAGCGCCAGTGACCCCAGAGCAAAAGGTGGCAGCGAAGGCGAGAGGGACTCGCTGTGCTGAGCCGGTACCAGCCTCGCGCTTGAGTGGACTCCACTGCCCATCCACTCTTGCACCACACTCCCAGGGTGAGCCAAGAGATTGCAGCGTGAGCTTACCTGGAGGTAGGGCCGTCCGTGCGCCACGCCGCCCACCACGATGTCTGCCGCGGCCATGGTCCCCGTGGGCGAGAAGCCGAAGCCGACGTAACCGGTCGTGCGCACCTCCAGGCGGAAGGCCAGCCGTCCGCCCTGGCGGCCCCAGCGAAGCCAGTACTTGCCCTCTGGGTCGAGGACCGTGCCGTGCGGGTACCAGCGACCCGAGCTCCCCGCAGCCGTCGCGGGGAGCAGCGCCCACAGCACCAGCAGCCGCCAGCCGCACATCCTCCTGTCCCGCCGCACCTGGGCTGCAGCCACTTGGGGGCGAAGACCCGCACCGCACTCAGAACCCAACTTGGGAACGCCCCGGGGCTGGCCAAGCAGGCACGTTGTCCCCGCCCCGCTGGCGCGGGGTCTTTCTAACCTTTCTCTGGGCATCCACCTGCTGCCACTACCCTACATCACTGAAGTCTGGGCTGAGAAGATGGGAATGCAAGGAGCTTCCTGGAAGAAGCGGAGAGAAGGGGACCCGTCCGGGTAAAGGGAAAGGAGGAAGGAAGGACTTCAAGTTCAGACTGAGAGGGACACTTGAGGAAAAGAATCGGAAAGTGATTGGATCAAATGAAAGCATCCTGCTCAGGACCAGAGGAGAGAAGAATCTCTGAGAGAGTCTGGGGTGCGGTGGGGGAGAGAAAGTGAAAGCACACAAGCGCAAGCGCGCGCGCACACACACACACACACACACACACACACACACACATGGCTACTGCACAATCTGCATCCCTGGCTGTGGGCTTTGCCCAGTCAGAGCAATTAGTGACACCTGCTCTACAAAGAAGTCACAGTTCACCCCCCACTTCCATCTCCCTTTCTTTGATCTTTCCTCCTGAGGGGAGGGGGAGGGTCATGTGCTGGTTTAGGAGCTTCCCCTGGGAATCTGATTTGGTTTGGTTTGGTTGTGAAGGGTTGGATGGCTTCTGCAGACACATCTTAGGAATAGTCAAGGTCAACTTCCCTTCCAGACCCTTACCCTGGTGGTGTAAGTTCTGGCCATGGGCCTGTTCATCAAAAGTGTTGTTTAGTTTATTTGCCTTTGAACACAACACCCCTATTCCAGATGCTTAGCACTCATATTCAGGATAAATTAGATTCCTTGTTTGTTTATGTACACATTATCATGTTTCAAAAAGCAAATTTGAGCTTCACTTAAAAAATGCAAATGGGAAAATAAATAAGGGTATATGAGGCCAAAGTAAGGGCAAGCATTCAGATAAAGCATCATTGCTCTGGGTTTGGAGATGCGCAAACCAGCTGGGCTTCTTCCTCTCTCCATGTGTGTTAAACGTCAGCCCCAGGTTTTGCGTGCATGAAACCCCATGACCAAAAGCAAGTTGGGGAGGAAAGGGTTTATTTGGCTTATACTTCCACGTTATAGTCCATCATTCAAGGAAGTCAGGATAGGAACTCCAATAGGACAGGAACCTGGAAGCAGGAGCTGATGCAGAGGCCATGGAGGATGCTGCTTATGGGCTTGTTTCTCATGGCTTGCTCAGCCTGCTTTCTTAGAGAACCCAGGACCACAAGCCCAGGGATGGAAATGGAATCATTAACAATAGGCTGGGCCTTCCCATCAATTACTAATTAAGGAAATGACTTATAGCCCTGCTTACAATCCAATCTCATAGAGGCGTTTTCTTAACTGTGGTTCCCTCCTCTCAGATGATTTTAGCTTGGGTCAAGTTGACATAAAAGTGTGTGTGTGTGTGTGTGTGTGTGTGTGTGTGTGTGTGTGTGTGTG
>LOJH01067447.1:0-10221 GCA_001685095.1 Ellobius talpinus | reverse complement strand
GGGCATACATGGAGGCAGAATGTTGTATACATAATAAATAAATAAATCTTTAAAGAAATAAAATTAAAAAAATAAACCCTTTTTAAAAAAATGTTCAAGACCATTTTTACTACATAGAAAGGTCAAAGTTAGCCTGGGCTACATGAGATCCTGTCTCAAAAAACAAACAAGCAAAAACTCTGAGCTGCGTGGCACACACACCTATCTCAACCCTCAGGAGGCTGAGGCAGAAGGTTTGTGAGTTTGAGGCCAGCCTGGACTGCACAATGAGACCCTGTCTCAAAAAGAAAAAAGTGAAGTCTGTTTTCTCATCTCCCAAACGAAGCCAGCCCTTGGCTTGCAGTGAATCAGAATGTGGTGGATATATTAGCAGCCAGCTGAGTCTGCGTGTCTTCTCTGTGTCCCCTTGCCTCTCTCATCCGGACCCCATGAAAAGCCCAGGAAGACTAAGATGGCAAGGGGAAGCGACCAGCGCCCTGGGAACAGCGCCCCCTGCTGATTCAGTCCAGCTGCAACCCGAAGAACGGCCCCGCGGGGCCTCGCCAGCTTCCACAAGGCAGGCAAGGGGCTGAGTCACAGCTGTGGGGGATCTGAGTTTGCACAGCCTCGCCCAAGGTGGTTTCAAGACCCTGACCCTCAGTCCCCAGGGCGCCCCGCCCCGAGTCCCGGTGCCCCTTCTGCCCAAGCCCCAGTCTCACTGGTGAGGATGATAATGCCGGTGATGAACAGCACTGCTGCCACCAGGAGTCCCCGTTTCCTGAGAGTGAAATCATCTGTGGAGACAGAAGTGGAGGTGTCAGGTCAGGGGGTCTTTGTCTCTCCTCCCCTTATCTCCAGTGGTATGCGTGTTGGGGTGGGGGCTACTTACCGTAGTAGAAGGGGTTGTTCTCATTCGAGGCTAGAGGGAACAGACAAATGTGAGTCAGAGCTGGGCAGAGGTTTGTGGCGTGAACTAGGGAGCGAGGACACCTGAGATTCAGCCTCTAAGGCCTTAGAACGAAAATGGAACTCCTCCCTGTGACGTGCCATGTGGCTCCCATGAACCTTCGTCACTCACTCTGTCTCACTCTTGGCACCTACTGGCCTTCCTGTTCTTGAGTCCAAGCAGACAGTCCCTCACCTTAGGTCTTTTATAGGAACAGCCTTCCCCTAGACACTGCAAGGCCTCTCTGACACTTCCCGCACCAGGAAGCCTTCCTCAGTGCTGTGCGTGAGACGCTCCCCGACTATTCTCGTATCCCCAATTTCACTGTTTTTCTTGATAACAGATGAAAAATCACCCGATATATAAGAACCCCAATTATTATACGCTGTCCTCTCCCACTAACGTGTCAGCTTCAAGGGGGGGGCATCTCGCTATATAGCCCAGGCTGTCATGGAACTTGCTGTGTAATCCAGGCTGGCCTCAAACTTGCAGGCATCTGTCTTCCCTGCTTTCCAGGTAAAGATTACAGGGCTGCACCACCATGCCCATCAACAGCAGAGATATCTGTCTGTCTTGTTAGTGGCTGCCTGGCACACACATGACTCTGGGATGTGTGGGATGTGACAGGTGAATGGGTGACCTGGGCATATGGCTTCTATGTCTTCAGTGGGAGTTTGGGAGGCAGGAAGTGGAGATCAGGAGGGGAAGAATCAAGACTACCAAATGGAGTCCTTGCTGGTCCAGAAGTGATCTTAGGTGTGTAAGCCAGTCTCTAGCAGCCAGAAGAGCCACCCAGCTACACCTAGCCTGAATTTCAATTTTCAGAATTCAGAGCTCAGAAAGCAGCCACCCAAACGTGCTGAGTTGGTGAACTGGCTTGTTCAGCCATTTAGGCACATGCTGCCATCTGTCCAGTCAGACATCACCGCGTTCCTACCCTCTTTCAGCCTCCTCCAGGGCATGAGCCCTTCAGACTTCCCCACACAGAGCAGAAACTAAAGGACACCTGTTAATGGTCAGGACAAGGAGGTACTAACCGTGTAAATCGGATAAGTAGAACCACATTTTATCTTTGGTTGGGCTTGGAGACCCCATCTCAGGGTGTGCCGTCGTACCTTCAGGTGATAGGCAGAAAAAAACGGTCAGAAGACAAGGCAGGAGGGGCCACAGGGGCAGAGACAGGGGTGTGGATGTAATAACGGGGCTACATCTGTGCATCTGGGGGACGGCGCCCAGGCACCTCCCACTGACACTCTGGCAGCAAGCATCTTCCTGCACCCCGAGGCAGGACCAGCTGCTCAGACCCAAGTATACCCCTCTCCTTGAACGCCAGTCATAACCCAAGTGCAGAAGTCAGGATTTTATGGACTTAATTCCCACCGTCCTGGAGATACTTATGAAGATATTGTGAGCATTCCCTCTGGTTTGGGACTAAAAATAGCAGGGCATTCTCTTTTTAATATTAATTTAATTAAAAAATTTGGAGACAGGGTCCGCCATGCTGGCCTCACACTCTCTCTTCCACTTCTGCCTCCCGAGTTCTGATATCACGTGAAGATTAGGGGGCTCAGTCTCAGCTCGGGCCCCTCTCCTGGCACCTGCTATCACCATCAACCTGTTGGTCTAGAGGAAACTACTTCCTATTCTGGGCTGGGTGGACTTTTCCAGCCTCAAGGTGGGGGAAACAAGGCCCCATTGACCAATCAGAATGGCCCACTTTTCAGGCTTCCGTTGGGTCAAACAAGGACATGTGATCTCAACCAGGCCAATAAGAGTCAATTCCAGGCTTATGGGAAAGAGTTAGGTGTCTCCTAGCTGCCTAAGTATGGGACATCTTTGCCACCAAGAAGGAAAGAGAATGATGACAGCAGAGACCCGAGGGAGCAATGCAGACACTGACAGTTCCTGGTCCAGCTGTGCCTGATGATTTATCTTCAGATTTTACAAAATTGAGCCAATAACATCTTTTTTAAGAGAGATATTTTGCAACTGAAAAGATTCTGCTGTAACAGAAAAAAAGACTCAAAGGAAACCCACAACTCCATTTCTCAGCACCAACCAGCCCAGAAATAGGGAAATAGACAGCCAGTCAGCTCGTCTATTGCACAGAGTTGCTTGCTACAGAGTGGCTTCTCAAGGATCTGAGAAGGTCTTCCACAAGAGGCATTGAACTTTAATTCCAGACAGCTTCACATACACTCACACACTCACACACACTCACACACGGAGAGACACACTCTCACATGCGCACACATACACAGACACACATGCACTCATCCCCCCTCTCTCACATACACACGCACACACTCATGCACACACTCAAACACAAGCATGCACTCAACCCCCCTCTCTGTCTCTCTCTCTCACACACACACACACACACACACGCACACACTCATGCACAGACACACTCATACACACGCATGAACTCACCCCGCCCCCCAGAGCTTATTAGCAATTCCCCAGGCAGGCACTTTAAGAAAGGCACTCGGCGGAATGCTGACCCAGAACGGAGGAAATTAAACAAAACCTAGAGGCTGCTGCTGTCGGCCAAGGCTCTACCTTTCTCTCTGCTCGTGTGTGTCCCCGGCTGGGTCGCAGGATTCATGGCGTCCATTCCTGTCGGTTGCTGGATCTCGGTTTTGGCCGCTGTCTGGCTTTGCGTGGCTTCTACTCCGGTGAGAAGACAAGGATGGGAGGGGCAGAAGTGAGGGATGAGATGGCCACAGAACTGCCAGGCAGGGCTCCCTCCACATTGTAGTACACACAGTCTAAAATACCAGGTGTTCCTCTATTTTGATGGGGTGGGGACCATTTGACCACTGCAGCAGAGTGAAATGTGCATCCATGTCACTATCAGGACAACTTTTCTTTAAAAACAAAACCATGTAGCCCAGGCTGACTTTAAGATTTTGTCCTCTTGCTACAACTTTCTGTGTGCTGGCATAAAACAATTTATACTTAATTTGGGGGGATACTAAGGATTGAACTCAGAGCCTCATACATGACTGGCATGCTATCACAGAGTCCCCAGCCCTCACTGGGGGATTCTAGGCAGGGGCTCTACCACTGAGCCACACCCCAACCCCTCACTGGGGATTCTAAGAAGGGGCTCCACCACTGAGCCACACCCCAGCCCCTCACTGGGGGATTCTAAGCAGGGGCTCTACCACTGAGCCATGTCTCCAGCATCATTAATTGTTAACTGAAGAAATGATAAAGAACACTCTAAATTATGTTATACTCCAAGAAAAAGTACAATAATTACTTGAAAAACAACTTTTAGGGAGACACAGAGCTGAGTGGAAGCCACGGCAGAGCAGGCACTGGGAGTGTCTGTAAAGAGCGAGTGTTCAACTTTGAAAATGGGTCAACTTAAAAAGATTATTTTGTTTTTAAGTCAATGCAATCAGATGCCAAATAGGTACAGGGAGCTTGTAATGCCAGCACTCCAGAGGCTGAGGCAGGCAGGAGGATTGCCCTGAGTTCAAGGCCTCCCTGGGTTACAAGGCAGTAGTGTCTGGACAAGACAAACATAGAGTGGAGCTGGCAAGGGTCCAGAGCTGTGGTGAGCTGGTGAGCAAGGAAACTTCAGATGTCAGAGGAGGGGGTGTATTGTGGGCCCTCCCACCTCACTCACCATCAGTTTCCCAGATCAGAATGGGAGGGGTAGGCTGGACTTCTGGGTTGGTTTCATCTGGAACTGAGGTAAAAACAGGGTCAGAGAGAGAAGTGGGAAGGGTGCAGCAGAGAGTTTCCTCAGGTGGAGACTGGAGTATTTCCATAGCAACTCCATCTTTTTTTCAATGCGTGTACGCGTGCAAGGGGGTGGGGGGGCAGAGGCAATCTCCAACGTCTTTCCGTGAGAGCCACCCACCTTCTTTAAGACAGGCTCTCTCATCGGCTCGGGACTCACCAGGTAAGCTAGGCTGGCAAGCCCTAGGGATCCATCTGCCTCTCCACTTTGGGATTTGTAGCCATTATGCCTGGCCTTTCACGTGCATGCGGTCTGGGGATTGAACTTGGGTCCTTATGTCTGTGAGGCGAGCCTTTCGCTGGACTGCCTTCAATTCCATTTTGAGGTGATGAGAAGAATTCAGGGCGTTTGATAAGCACTCAACCATGATACCCAGGTCTCCCCTGCCTCCAGACCATGAGTAAGACTCAGAAGCCCTTCCCAGAAAAGAGGGTTTGACTTAGTTTCCCAAACCTCCCTGACCACCAACCAGTATCAGCTGCTCTAATAAGAGGCCTCGGGCTGGGCACTCAGTAGGTGGGCCTTGCTGGGAGCATCCTCTTCCTGGGACATAAATGCGCGCCCCCCCACCCGCTGGCTTTAGATTCTTCTAATTGAGAAGCTGACTAAGGAGGGACCCAACACAGAGGACCCAGAAGCAAGAGTTGGTTGTTAGGTCCCCAACCGTAGCATTTAAGCTACTTCAGGCCATGTCTGAAGCTCAATCCCTGACTTTTTTAAAAAAATCTTTTTCAGTTACATGACTGTAAATTTCCCTGTTTGGTCCGAGTGCAGTGGCGTCGTTACCCGCAGTGAGAATTTTACAGACCTGTATCACTTTCCTTACCTGGGACTGGAGTATTCACTGAAGTCTGGTCCACCGCAGAACCTGGTGTGGCCTTTGCTGGCGTCTGCCCTGGGGAACCAAGGCTGAGCCATCAGAAGGGGCCTCAAACTCCCCTCTGGACCACCGTGCCTGACCTTCTGAAGTCTCCTGGTAGTTCTGAAGGTCCTGACTCCCAGGGGAACCAGCCTTGCTGGGTGACTCCATGATCCTAAGAATGCATTAAGCCTAGCCTTTGCCTTTGCACATCCGTGCAGGATAGCCTCATGGAGAGGCTCAGTGGTAGAGTCAGCCAGGGCCATGGCTTCAGATTCTGCTCCCAGCCACCTCCTCCTTGCTGTGTGTCCTGAACCACTGAAGACCCCCTATTTGCCTCATTTGAAAAGTGCGAGATAGTAACTGACTGCGGCCCCTGCCCTGTAGGCAGCTCCTCACTGTTTCTGGGGCTAGACCTCCCCACTGGGGTGCCCAGAAGCCTCTCTCTGGCCTCCTGTAGCCAGAAGGAACCTGTGAGGACACCCAAGTCAGGACAGATCCTGAAGGCTCAGACCCCAGGTCAGCTGCGCCTCACTCTAGGGAAAGCCAAAATGTTTACCTGGTCCCCAAGTTCTCCTGCCTCCAGTCCGACCACCTCTTCTCATTGACTTCACCCCAACCCAGCCTGCCACTGTGTCTCAGACTCACACAGGCAGCTCCTGCCCCTTCCGGTATCCCCACATGTGCTCACTGAGCGTCAGTTTCCCTTCCCATCCATACAATGAGCATAGTGCCACGTAGAATGGACCTAACTAAGCATAAGTGAGCTAAGGCACCAGACACATTGGCAAGTGCCACCTGGCCTGTCCCTTTTGAGAAGAGCTTTCCAGGTGAGGCTCGGGGTCTCCTACTCTGTCCACTAGCCCCACCTGGACCCCTTTGCCTGACTGTAGTCTCAGAAAACCCCCACAGTTCTGCTTTCCTGGGAGCCTGGGGTTTCCTGGCTGCCGAGGAGAAAACTGACACCAATCTGCCAGCCAAGTCAAACTCAACAAGTCCTTCTCAGAGGTGAAAGAAAGGGCGCTCAGCAAGGCAGGCTCCAGCCAGACTCTCTGGAAACAGGCACCAGAGGTGTGAAGTGTCCGAAGAGGATTCAACCCTGAGCCGGCTTCACCACCCCCACTTCCTGATGCCAGCTCACTGCGGGCCAGGGGCATGAGAAGATGGAACTGAGCATTTAGTCTTCAGTTACCCATACCTAGCGGCCCACTGAGGCTGGGGGTGGGGGCCGTCTTACCTCTGCTGGGCAGAATCAGGGCGACAAAGGTGAGCAGACACAAACAACTGAACGGTGACATCTGTGGGTGAGTGGAGGCGAAGGTAAGTGAGGCATGGTCCCTAGGCAGCCTCAACCCCTCCGTGGAGCAGCTCCCCCATCCCCCGGCTTCAAGGACCCTCTGGTACCTGCCTCTGGGAAGGGATGCTTTCTAGAGCCCCAAGCCACCATACCCTTCTTCCACAAGCTGATCCCCAAAGAAAACCAGAAGCGTCAGCTGAGCCTGGTCTCCTGACACCCCTGAGGCCGAGAAGCCGCTCCCTGCTCCTGCACCTGGAGCTCACCCTCGCCGGTGATTCCCTGGCAAAGGAAGCCAGGGGACCCCGCTGTGTCTGCTCCCTCGGGGACGGGAGCCCAGAGCAGTGGGGCCCGAAGGGGAAGAGGAAGGGTGACTAATGCAAGGCTGCACTCAGAGGAAAAAGTGAGCTGGTGTCCGGCTGCCCTGCAGGCACCACCGCACCCATGCTGGGAATATCTCTGAGGGACCGGTCTGCCCGGGACCGAGACTCCGCTCTGGGGAGACTGAGGCAGGAGGTGTGCCCACAGAGGAACCAGGGTGAATGTGAGGCAAAGAGGCATCGAGCCCCCCCCAACACGACCCCTAAGCTGCTTCCCACCTGCATGCGTGGCCCTCAGCAAGAGGGTAGAGCAAAGAAGAGACTTACGTCGGAGCCCAGGGTCTCTAGCTTGGAGTGTGAGAGTCCCGCGTGGGAGCTGCCTCGGGGCGGAGGGTGTGGCCAGGGGCGCGGGCAAGGGCGGGGACCAGAGCAGCTCAGTCATTTCCTCTCCGGCTTCCAGGCCCCACAAACAGGGGTGGGAGCAGGAGCGGTGGAGGGTGATGGGGGACTGAGGGCGGTGGCCTCCACTGGAGGGTCTGGGGGATACAGATGGAGACAAGGGTAAAGAGAAGGGAAGGCCACTTGGGAAGGTCTGGAGGAACGGATGTGGTGAGAAGAGGAGGCCCTTGAGGAGGAGAAGGAGGAAAAGAAGAGGAGGAAGAAACAGCACAACCACCTCAGCCTCCCACCCAGTCCTTGGGTGCCCACAGATGACAACACACAGACAGAACGGGGGAAAACGAATGCACATTTATTAAGCTTAACACGTGGACCCTGAAGGGACAGCCCAGAAGGTCCTGGAGAAGAAGACCAGGAAATGCAGGAGGAAGGGAAATGAGGATCCCAGGGAACTGGGGACGGACTCCTGGATCCCAGGAGCTGGAGGCCTGAGTCTCTGGGTCTGGGGAGCAAATAGGCTCTTTGGGGGATCGTCGTTGCCAAGGCCTGGGGAAGAACAGCGGGGTGCAGTGGCTCCTGCCTTGGGGTGGGTGTGGCGGCTCATTGGGGGCATACTCCCCGGCGCCAGGCTGGGTCCCCACCGCCTTCACCCGGTCCTTGGGCTCCTGCGCTCCGGCCAGGGACAGCAGTGGAGATCTGCAGAAGGTCCTACACACCGCCACCTCCAGGTGCTGGGAACAGAAGAGAATCCACATTAGTGACCCAAGTGAGGGAAAGAACCAGAGTCCAGGGATGGTCTCTCTCTGGCTAGGCTTGGAGGATCCACATATCTTCTCATTCCCTGATATCTGGTCACTATGGGAACATCTTCATTGCTGCTGTCTGCTCCATCCCGGGCCACAGAGTAAGGGAACCTAGCTGTGGTTGACACCTAAGGCTAACCTGGGTATTCCTGGGGCCTTAAAATCTCCTTGGCAGAAAGAGGCCCCACCTCACACTACACCCCCAGGCTCCTTTTCTACATAGGCTCTGGAGAACCCGAACATTGAGCAGGCAGCCTCCAGGCCTCCACTTCCCTTCCAGGACAGGCCATCTTTGTTCTCCTGCCTCAGCTAAGGCTGGGCCAAACTCCTGCCCCAGCACCACAGAGACTCGGCTGATGTTCCTAACTCTCATTAGGAATACATGAAACAAGATCTAATTTCTCCCCCAGCCTCCCCCCCCCACGTGTAACCTAACTCCTCAGCGCACCGCCCTTTGTCCGGAGATGATGGGAAGCTAGCCTAGTGTCTCACACCTGCAACCCCAGCACTTGGGAGGCTGAGGCAGGAGGACGGCTGTAAGTTTGAGGTTGTCCTGGGGTACATGGTGAGTTCTTGGATAGCCAGGGCTAAGTAGACACTGTAAGAGGTGGAGAGTCCTGCCTCTGATATTTTGTTACTCCTCTAAAGTCCTTAGAAAGGAGGTAATTCTGCTAATAAACACCCCAAAGCCTCCCTCTGAACTTCTCACCATCTGCGGCCTCCCTTCCCCTCCCCCCTCCACAGCCACCCCCATCACCTTCCAGTCCATCTTTATCATCTTCCTGTCCCCATGCGCTGACTCGCCCACCATGTCCTCCTCTCCTCTCCTCTACACCGGCTTCCTCTCCCCTCACTTCCTTCCAGCTGGAATCTTTTTTGCTTTTTCTTGTTTTTGAGACAGTCTCGTGTAGCCCAGGCTGCCCTCTAGCCTTCTCTATTGCTAGGAATGGCCTCAAACTCCTGATTCTCCTGGACAGGCACTGCACCCAGTGGAGGCGGTGCTTGGCATTAGACCCAGGGCCTCACGCATGGAGGCCAGCATCCCCAGCAGCATGCCCTTCCAAACCTCATCTTTTGTGTTGTTGTCATTTTGGTGTTGCTGTTGTTTGTTTGTTTTGTTTTTATGAGGCAGGGTCTCACTCCGCAGCCCTGGCTGGCCTGGGATTCACAGAGATGCACCCTCCTTGCTCCCCACCCAAGCACTGGGATTAAAGGTATACACCACCATTCTTGCTTTCCCTCCATTTTTAAATCTGTATTCCTTTTTTTTTCTTTTGGTTTTTTGAAACAGGGTTTCTCCATGTAGCTATGGAGCCTGTCCTGGAACTCACTCAGTAGACCAGGCTGGCCTTGAACTCACAGATCTACCTGCCTCTGCTTCCTGAGTGCTGGGATTAAAGGCCTGTGCCACCACTGCCGGGCTAAATCTGTATCCTATGCTTCTTCTGATTGCCTTTACTCAGAAGCCCAGTCTCTCTTCCTTCCCTCTCCTCTCTCTCCTATCCTTCCTCTTCCCATGGGCTCACTGGAAGGTAGAGGTGCCTGTGTGTGGGTTTCCCAGGCACTAGTTGGATGCTTCCATCCTTGTAGACTTCCCCAGCTACACCCCACCTACCAAGCTTTCTGAATTTGCATTTCTTTGGGACCTCCTTGAGATATTGCTGGAATCCCCCCTCTGCAGCTTTGTCTCCCAAAGGACCTAGAATCAGCTGCAGCCTAGTGGGGCCCTGGGCTCCAGTCCTCCCACGTAGCTTTCTAAGGATCCTGCTAGTGTTCCCCAAAGCCATGCTCACCTGAGGAGGGCAGTTCCGACTTACAGGATTTGCATGTTGGGCTGTGGGGGGAGAGAGAGAGAGAGAGAGAG
>LOJH01067446.1:0-10221 GCA_001685095.1 Ellobius talpinus | reverse complement strand
AATCCAGCTGGACCGGGTCTGAATGAGCATGTGATCAAACCGGACTCTCTGATTATGGCAGACAATGGGGACTGACTGAGAAGCCATCGATAAAGGCACTGGGACTTGTTTTTACGGCATGTTCTGGCTTTTTGGGACCCTAGTCCATATGGATGCACAGCTCCCTGGGCCTGAATGTTGTGGGGAGAGCCTTGGACTTCCCACAGGGCAGGGTTCCCTGCCCTCTCTCAAGCAGGGTGAGAAAGGGATGAGGGTGTGTGTGGGAGTGGGAGGGGATTAGGAGGAGGGAAGGAAGTGTAAATAATTAAATGGAAAAATAAAAAAGAAAGTAAAAAAAATCCCTTGGACATTTTTGCCCATGATGCACTGAAAATTTGTAATTATTCAATTATTGATCTAGTGGCCCAGATACACATTAAATATAGAAATATAAGCATGGAATTATACATTTATTGTTATTTCAAGCATTAGACTTCAATAGAATGTTAAAAATATGATGCAAATATGATGGTTTTTCTTTTACCTATTTTAACACAACTAAAAAAAGCTATTACAGGTATTTTGAAAGGTAAAATTTGACTTTGCAATAGGAATACGCCTGTATTTTAATCACTGTAGTTATGCAGTGTTCTACAAAGGGTTTCGTTCTCTGTGATGATTCCTTGGTTTCCATTCTTAAGCTTTTAATTAATCTTTCACCAAATTGTTTCCATGATGAATGCTGAAGAGAAATTTGCGTTCGTCTTGTCCCTTTAGATATGAGACTAAATGGAACACAATAAGTCCTGGTTTAGGGAGAAAAATAGAAGAGAAAAAGCAAACATTATTTTAGAAGAAATTTCTAAAAATAGAAAATTTCCATTCACCTGAAAAGACTATTTTTATAAGATGGTAATGATGGTGCTATAAAATAATTATAGAGACATTTTCTTAATATGAGTGACTCAATTTTGAGCACAGCTAAATGAGGCAATTACAAAAAGATTCCTATTGTGAGCAGGTGATATTTTCACAGGTTTTAGAGCATGCACTTGCAGCCTCTGTTATAAAATGGAAAGGAAACATAGTCTTGAAATCACATGGGGCTTTTTATCCTGGTAAAGAAGAAGCTAATGTCAAAATAAGAAAAAGAAAATAGTTTATAAAATCCTTTCTTAGAATAAAAATGGGTGTGACTATCCTAGACGTTACTAATATAAATGAAACATTGGCATATATACAGTAGAGATAATTTATAATTTTTATGTATGATACTTTATCAAAGTAGAATCTGACAATTAAAACAATGGAACCAGAAAATAAGGACTGCATGTATTATTCCATGCTTATAAAATTTTCAAAAACAGCAACAAAAGATAGCTTCAGTACATGCACATTGGTGTGAAATTCCGGTTATATTGGGTATCATTTTAATGCAGAACTGAAAGATGAAGGAAGTGCACTTGTATTTTATTACAACATATGTCAACAGGTAACACAGAAAATTAGGTTACCAATACATGTAAAGCCAAGAAGAATCTACAATATTTAAGATGGAAAATAAGAGCAAAACATTTGTAAATTTTCTTTTAATTATTTTTTTCTGATGCTTAAAATAGTCTTTTTTTTTCAAAGAAAGAACCAAAGATGTGGAATGAAGTTTAAGAAACAGTGAGTTCCATGACAAGAAACTCTCACCATATCCGTTTTCAATATTTTAAGCGGCAAATCTCTCTTGTCTTGTGAAACTTTCAACTACTTTGTTTCCTCAGGGCAACTCCCACAGAAAATGAATAATTTAGTTATCCTACTAATTAAAACCTGAGCAGGAGCCCCACTGCTTTTGAGAGTTGAAAAGCAGGGTCACTAATTATCTGATACTTGAATTTGTGCTCTGAAATTTTTCTACAAAGCATCAGGAAAATAAGCAGAGATTTTGCAAGAAGACCAAACCAGTACCTTAAAACATTTGTAAGCATCTACAGATTTCAGTTATGGACTGTTTTTGATCTATGAGTGTCTTTATGTTTTATGTAATTTCTCTTTCTCCCTTTCTCTCTCTCTCACACACACACACAAAATCAAAACATGAACTGAAGCCATGAATCAATGTTAATTCATTAAACAACTATATGTTTTCTGTATAATATGACAATGATTCTTCTGTGTGAGTCTTCAGAAGTTAAAACTATTTAAAGGATTTCAGTGTTTATATTTCAAATCCTTATCTACATAATAGGATTCTACATATGACTAGAAACTCAAATAGAAACAAATATCCTTCAGACACTATGATTAATAGGCCTGTTGTATTTGTCTCTATCTGGTTTTACCCAATATTGAAGTATGCTGCTTAAACATTCATTATGCCAGTTTCTGGCCATAAACAGAACATGCTACCTAATTAACAGGAAAAAAATGAGAATGAAAAAGGAAACAGAAAAGGAAATTAAGAAAATTCTGAAAACCACCATACTACAAGACCACTGCTAAAGAGGCTTGGAAGGATAGGTATAAACTCCTACCAAATTACATAAAAACACTGGCCTCAGTGTTGCACTTTCATACATGCACACAAATATTTTTAAAATATTGTATTAATTCTTTGGGTATGTTATATACCGGATTGAATCATACTCACCTCCAAATCCGATTTGATATGTTCCACCTCCCTAATCTCAACATCATATTCTCCACTGTAATACATATTTATTAATCCATTAAATCCAATATGTGCTGCTCATATATTCCTGGGTGTAAGACCACAACTTACAAGAAGAGACAACCATAAAGAAAATGGACTTTCTCTCCCAAAAAGCCATCAACAGTCTAGAGAATTTCACCTGGAAGTGTGGACTCATGAATACCTTTCTACTCCATGCGCCAGTGTTGAGTTGCTTATCTTGTGGTGACAACTACAGATGCTGTGAATTTTTTCATGAAGATAATGTTTACACCATCCTCCCACAGGCATTGATTTCTAAAGAGTTTTATTAGCTAGATCTTTAATTTTAATTTTAGAATGTATTATTAATTTGAATAAAATTATTATATTTTGCCACCCCCTTTCCTTCATCTAACTGCTCCAATTTTCCCTTTCCCTTTGACCCCTGCCACACTAGTACTCACTATCAAGTTAATAGTCTCTTTTCTTTTGTTTGTTACCTATACATACACTCACACATATGGGTATAATCTAAATTATACAAGTTAATGAGAAGTCATCTTCCTGACCATGCATGGATGTATGTACCCATACAATAAAGATGCAATTATGAGATTGCATATATACATCACATGAGATTACACACTGAAATGTAGGTAAAGCAAAGACACCAAGGCTGCTTTTGTGCGTGGAAAACTACAGACAGGAGCAACTGTTTCCAGAGTCAGTGTTCCCACAGGCTATACCTGGGTAGGACTCTCCTTCGTTAGAAAATATTTCTTCTGGTAGGTTGATATAGGAACACTAGTTGTGACACGTTACAACTACAATGGCCTCCAACAACCAGCACTTTTCCGTTTTTCTAATTTTCAGACAGGGTCTTGTTATGTTTCCCACTTTAGCCTTCTAGATAGAGTCTGTGTAACTTATCACAGTTGATGTTACAAGTATAAAATGCCATGCCCATGCCAATTAAATAATACATTATCTTATTAAATATACTATCCTCCATTTGATAATACATTGTCATATCAAATACTATTTGTCTTGTCCTGGAGGCATGTATTTGTAATTCTCGCACTCTAGCAGCCAAGAGATCATCACAATTCATTCAAGACTACCCTCTGTTACCCAGAAATACTCTCGCAAAATAAAATAAAAACACAAAGAGATATTTTAACCTACTGTATACTAGCTATACAAAGAACAGTGATACGACATTGCAATAATTAAATAATGGCACTTTTCAACTTTGAAATATATGTACATGAGAAATTTGCCACAATTTAATACAGTTCACTAAAGTTTTGGGCATAAATAGTCTGTGGGAATATTCAGTATTCAGTAGGAATAACTGGGGTGGGAAGCTTCTTATTTCCTTTTCATGTATTAACTTCATTGAAATATAAAGCCCAAGAAAAGAATATAAATGCCATGTGAATAAATGTCTCTGCAAGCTAGATACTTGAAGAATATTCTATAACTGCTAAAGTTAGTAATTTTCCTTGACACATAATATTGTTCTTATTTTTATTCAAATATCATATTCTTTGGAGCACAATTATTATGTGAAATTCTATTTTTAGCAATTAAAATAAAAAGTAAGCAGTGGTGAGCTTAAATAATAAACCATCAATTTCTATAAGGTATTATAAAAATTTAGGCTATCACTTTTCTCTTTTTGCTATTGGAAAAGATATAAATGGTACTGCTTTTGGCTTAATCTGGGCTAACCAGAGAAAGCATGTTCTAATTTTATATGATAAAATTGTATATGTATGCAACATAAACACATAATTCTCCTGAAAAATAAAATTATTGTACTTTTTAAATTAAATTCTTTTAAATTGAATTTAATAATTAAGCTTGAAGACCAGTTGTATAGTGATCTAAAATTTTGGAGTTACATACAATACCTAGATAAAATAACATATTTTAGTTAAAGTTACATCCATATACTTATATGTTTCTGGAAGTGATTACAATGAAAACAAATTTATTTTCTTGAGAATATCATTAGTTTGTACAATAATATGGGAATTAAGGCCCATACAGATTACACAAAATAATAAAGTTGCCAAACAAAAGTTATATAGAGAAACATTGAGGGACTAGCGAAAGGTTTCAAAAAGGAATAACATTTACTTAGGCAATAGTACCTGTGGTTTGGTTCACAGTAGTCAGTAAATCTTTGAGCATAAGCCTGAACATGGATGAAGGCAGATGGGAGTTGTGGGGGTGGAGCTTTATGGTCATTAACCCAGATCTTCTTTCGGTTAGAGAACCTGACCCAGGGACAAAGCTGTGAGTGATAAAAAGGAATATCAAGTTCCTCTTCTAGTTCAACATACACCTACTGGTGCTGTGTCTACACTCTCACATATAGACAATACACACACGTGTGCACACACAAAGAGTCTCAGGAATATCATGTGAGTTATTAAAAATGCTACAAGACTTCCGTTGAAAGACATGATAAAATCTATATGTTTTAAAACAGAATACCATAAAAATGTATGAATGAAAATAACTTGAGGTACAACTTAACTTACTAGATATGCTTTATATTTTATTTGTATGACTACAAATATACATATAGCTCTTGATAAACAGCTTGTTTTTTATTACAAGACTAAGGCAATATTGATACTATTTTTTTCTAAAAAAAATTCCTAACCAATTTTAATTTATATGTATAATTACATAGAAAGGTATAACCATAATGTGTGTTCTAAAAATTGTAACCATTGTATGTATCTTTTAACCTAGGTAGATTATGCCTCTATGTAACTAATACAACAACTGATTATTTTTTGAGTTTAAAGAGGGCTGATTGGTAATAGCAAAACAAAATTTCTTAAAGGCCCTTATTAAACTATTTCTGGAGTTACAGGTGAGCCTCTATATTTGGAGACGTTACAAATTTAGGAAATCGACTCAGATGGCTTGAGGTGAATCTGATGTGCCTGCTTCTTTCCTAAGGTCTAGTTTCCACAGTTGCATTAGCCCAGCCTCGGCTCAGTGTCAGGTCCTGAGACAGAGAAGTGGCATCTCTGCAAGGAAGATGTTTGTTCAATAGGGGAATTGCACTTGAGTGGCCCCAAATAGCTTGAGTTACCTTTATTTATGTTTTAACAATATTTTTTTTCTACCAGGGTTGTTGGAACAGCTCATATTTTTGACTTTTAAGAAATACATAATATTTTAAGAACTATATTGCAATCATTATAAAAAGCTCCCATTGTTCCCCATTATATTTTCCTAAATACAGTTTCCCACCCCGTATATAACCTTATTCTAGACATAGAGTTTAGCACTTTTTTCAGGCTTAACTAAATATCGAGCCAGACACATTCTCCTTTTGCCCCACTTCTGTCAGTTGGCAACTACTTGTGGTTACAAAGTTAAAAATAATAGACATGGGAACAATGCTTCAAGGACAACAGTCTTCAAACCAAAACATCTTTTTTAATGTACTCAATATAGGCTTTTTTACAGCTCCCTTTTCTACAAGAGGATCCGATGTCTCAATCTCTCTGTAAAAGGCAAAATTTGACAAGCACTCTTTTCCTTTTTCCCTATATCATACTTCTATCAATATAAGTTCCTGTGTATGGTAAAGATGAATCTAGCCAGCTCTTATTTTATATTGTATTTTTTTCCCATAGGATCATACTAGGTCCTAATCATCCATTCTATATGCCCGATGTCCAGGGAATTTACTCTCAAGAGTTGGTACAAGTGTTTTCCTGAGGTTTTTCTCTATTCTGTGTATACAGTTTTACTCTCCTTTCCAGAACTGTGAGACATAATGTTCCAAGCATTGTAACTCTCTCTATTGAGACAGAAAATTTTCTGGGATTAGATGTTATAATTGTTAATTTAGATCAAAGAAGTAATTCCATATTGAGCTTGAGATTCACCCTGCTAAATCTTAGGGGAAAATATTTGAGAAAGAACAGAATTTCCAGGAAAAAAGTATGGCTGTTGTATGTGTGACTGGCAAATAAAACTAAAAAGCTCCCGAAGAGTCATCACTATAATGAGAGAGAAAGGAGGCTGCAAGCTGCACAAATTTTTCAAATTCCTGCACTGCTCCATCCTCTACTGTCCTTTGCCAGGTGAGAATATGTTTCCACAGGTGTCCTGCCGTGAGGAAACCTTTTGGATAAATAGTCATATTCTGATCTGAGATTAGCTGCACAGCTCTCCACACATGGTTATAGAAAATACTATGCATGCTACCAAGGAATGAAACAATTCAGCAGCTTTACTCAGACTCAACACCTACGAATCAGAACAATTACCCATGTGACAATGTATGAATTAAGGAGCAATTACTCGCACTCACATGTTGGTGGCAGGCAACATCTGTCTAATTAGACTTAAAATCCACTTAACAAGAGAAAACTCATGCCTGATATTGGAAATCTAGCCAGTTTCTTGTGTCTGGTGAGGTCACAGGACTTAGAAAAACACTTGCTGGCAAAAATTGCCTGATCAACAGCATTCCAGTCACTACAGGTGACTATTGATCACTGGAAAAAGAATCATTCTCTCATGGGAATAAGTCATCAATATCATTGTCCAATGCAATGTCGTCAGCTGTAAAACCATACAGTACAAACCACAGTTATGGATTCAACAAGTTGCATTTATATTACACATATCCAAACATAATAATATAATCAAAAGAAAAGAAACTGTCAACTTGAAGGGATGAATGAAAGAGGTGAAGAGAAAGGGTGTGAGAAAAGTTATCTTAAAGGGGCTACAGGAAAGAATGGGAGAGGAAACCAATGTAATTCTATTTCAACTAAAAATATTTAAGGATAAATTTACATATTAATTTTAAACATTGAAAATATAATTACATCCAACGAAGACATTACAAAGCAAATAGCAAATGCAAACTGTATGTTCAGTTTGTTAAACTGGTGAACATAATTATTGCCAACCAACCAAGTGCCACAAAAAAATAAAAACAGCATTGGATATCTTCATAGGAAACTAATATATTATGTTTTGTGTTTGACTTTTTACAACATGACTTGGAAATTTGACAGACGTTAAAATGTTCACAAATTATCTAATATTATGAAAAGAAAATCAGTTATACTTATATTGTTAATAGATGTAAATATTTATTAGTAGCTTTCAAGTTACTCCTTGAGTGTTAACAATGAAACACTCCTGTATTCCCAATATACGGGGAGACTAGAGAATGGAGAGTTCAGAGACAGCCTTTACTACACTAGGGAGTTCCTTCTAACCCAAGGTACATGTAAAGACCTTGAATTAAACAAACAATCAAAACCCCAAAACATTCTAAAATTGCTTTCCCAACAGTGTTTTTATCCCAATTAAATAATCCTAAAAATATATCACACTGTAATGAATTAGCTTGTAATGAAAGAACTCACTTATATTTGTTTAAATGGCAATAGGAAACATTTTTTTCTTTAGGATATACAGTAAATAAAAAATAACAGAAAGTTTTTAAGGTACCACAATTTTAGCCATTGAATGTGGGCATGCTGACTTTGAACCATGGGTGGAATAATATGATAGTAGATGTTATAAATCTTTTGGTAACTTCGTAGGTGATCACTCATTGAGAGCACAATAAAGGGTAACTCGCTGTTTTACAAGTATAAATAAACATGGATGAATAAGTATCCTTAAGATAACTTAAATCTAAAGATGTGTGTAAGTATTTTACAACAATGTTTGAGTTTGATCTGTGATGACATTATAGCTCCACACACAAGTCAACTTTCTGTACAATACAGAAAAAATCCTTATTTCACTAAATCAACAAGCTTAGCATGGTGGATCTACTGTTTTTATGCTGTTATAATACATTACACACACAACACACACACATGCTTCAATATAAGTTAATTAACAGTTTATTTTGCTGTTGTTTTCACTTAATTTATTCCCAAGTTTTCTTTTTGTTACTGTGACAGAACACTGACCAAAGCAACTGGGGGAGTTGGCTTACACTTCCACATCCACTTCCATCACTGAGGGGAGCCAAAGAAAGAACTCCAGGCAAGATCTCAAGCAGACACCATGGAGAAATACTGCTTCTTGGCTTGCTCCTATTGGCATGTTGTTTCCTGTCTGATACGATTCAAGACTACTTGTTCAGCATCAAGATTACCCACAGTGGGCTGAACCCTCTTATTTCAATCATTGATGGAGAAAGTGTCCATACACATGCCCTCAGGTCAGTCCGAGGTAGGAAATTCCTCAGCTGAGTCTTTCTCTCTTTTCTAACATAATTTCCTTTAAATTAAGTTTCTTAGAAAATTTGGCATCTTGCACCCTAATTCCACTCGCCACTATGTCCCCATATATATTCCCTTCACACATTAAGTACTGCCCAAAAGAAAATTAAAAAAAAATCAAATTGAAGACAAAATAAAGCAAACAAACAAATAAAAACACAAGAAAGAAATAAAATAAATATCTTCTAGCAAGAAAGCCCTTGATTGTGTCAAATTGATTAAAAAATGTAACCTACACAGTATAGTGCTTGATTTCAAAGCAATATTACAATATGAATGTTAGGTATGGTTGTTCATGCCTTTAAACCCAGTACTCATGTGGCTGAAACTGAAGTGTTATTAAGAGTCAGATGCAAGCATTCACCAAACAGCATTGAAGTATTTAAACAACACCTCCCACAAAATATCAAGAAAAATAACCCAAAATTACCGTTTAAAATTATATTATTGTTTGTATGTAAAGTGTTTTGACTTCATGTATGTTTATGTATCATGCTGGTGTTCCAGAGACTGGAAGAGGGTGTCAGGTTCCCTAAAACTCTTTTTCAGATAGCTGTGGACTGCCATGGCAATGCTCTAGTGTCAACACAGGTCCTCTGGAGAAGCAATTAGTGCTCCTTTCTGCTCAGTTATATTGCTTACCCACAAATAATTTTTTAAATATTATTCTATGTAGTTATTAAGTCAAGTCCTAATTTTATTTAATCTCCTGTTTATATAAAATTCTAGTGTATGCTCTAAAATGGCTCCCTCAATTATGATATCTCCTTCCCTGCTCCCATATCCATCCTTCCTCCATCTCAACCATCCCAATCCTCCAAGCTCTCCCCAACCCTCCCCTTCTCTCTCTCTCTCCCCCTCTCACCTTCCCTCTATCCCCTTGTCCCCATGCTCCCAACTTTTGCATGGTGATCTTGTCTGCTTCCAATTTCCAGGACGATCTATATATTTTTTTCTTGGGGTTCACCTTATTACTTAGCTTCTCTAGGATCATGAATTATAGGCTCAATGTTCTTTGTTATGGCTAGAATCCACTAATGAGTGAGTACATACCATATTCATATTTTTGGGACTGAGTTATCTCAATCCGGATAGTGTTTTCTACTTCCATCCATTTGCATGTAAATTCAAGATGTCTTTTTTTTAACACTGAGTAGTACTCTAATGTGTAGATGTGCCACACGTTCTTATCCATTCTTCAGTTGAGGGCATCTAGGTTGTTTCCTCATTCTGGCTATTACAAATAATCCTGCTATGAACATAGTTGAACAAATGCTTTTG
>LOJH01067445.1:0-10221 GCA_001685095.1 Ellobius talpinus | reverse complement strand
ATTTGTATTTTAATAAATAAAGCTTGCCTGAGGATCAGAAAAGTAAAACAGCCATACTGGTCAGCCTTATAGACAAGATAGCAATAACACACACCTTTAATCCCAGTAGCCACACTAGCTTGCCATAGAAACCAGGGAATAGTGGTGCACGCCCTTAATCCCAGAACCTAGAGAGGATTGTAAATGGGAGGAGACAGCTCTCAGTCACAGACTCATTCTGAGATTCCTGGAGGCAGGATTGCCATTTCAGACTGAGGTAGAGTAAGAGCCAGTGGCTGGCTGTTTTGCTTTCCTGACCTTCAGATTGAACCCCAAGATCTGTCTCTGAGTTTTTATTAATCGTGCTTTGCAGGTTATTTGGGGTTGCTATTAAGCTTACATTTATTCTTCTTTTTTAATAAAATATATCCAAAACCAGGAATCATGGTCACATTGACAGTAACCCAGTGCTCCAGATGTAGTATTGGGAATGGAGTTGATAATATTAACTTTCTTCTCTGTGCTCTTATTTCCAGTCAGCTGTCCATACACCAGGGCAATGGACAGCCCTCAGACATCTATTAGAAGTAGACAACTCAAACCCCACCTTGCCTGTATTCGATGATGATTCACAGGGCATTCTCGTGGGTTTTATAAATTTAGAAATGTTCCATGTTGATTTTTTGCATGAAGTCCCCAGCCGATCTTGCTGGGAAGATCCTGTTTTAGGAAAGAAATAGCAAAAATAGCTGAAGCATAACAGTGTCTTATCCTCACCTGGACAACTTTCTTCTGGAAAAGAACACATCAAATTGTCAATAATTCTGATTCTCTACTTTCCCCTGACAAGATTTGGAAGCAAAAGAATTATTCTCAATGAACATATTCTAGAAATTTTACAAACTTTACATTTTGGAACTAATATCAAATACCAAATATAAGCTTATAAATGTTCATATAAATTATATATGATTTCAGGAAGATTGCACATATAATTGGGCTATAGAGAAGGAAAATAATTTTATGATGTGCCTTCTAATTTAGTACAAACCATTCAAAATATTTTGCATATTAGATTCACTCATGCCCCCCATTTTCCCTTTAACCATAGTTTCTTATGTTCCATTTCACCCCAGTTAATTCATTACTGATAGGTCACATTACCAACCTGGTTCAATCCCCAGGCACTGGGTGGGGATTTGTCCAAGATTAATCAACTGAATAAGTCATTTCCCCTTCATCTTTTTTTTAAAAAAAGGTTTCCTCCCTTGTGAATCTCACTATTTCCTGCAGCTCCTTGGAATACAAATGGAATTTTATCCTGAAGTCCAAATTGTTTTCCCCCTTCTCATTTGTTTCATAAGTTTGGTGGAGACCAGACAACTTGTATAACACCAAATACAGATGTTCCTTTACTAAGAACCTACTATGTATTGGGTACTGCATCAAATGTGAGTTGTGGACACAGTTCTCTCTTTTGGAAAGGTTTACAGCCTGGAAGAAATGCCTCAAAGCATCAGGGACTATGATAGAGCAATGTCAGGCTCCAGAACTGAGGAATTTTGCCTTCCTTGTTGAGAGCATGATCAGCAGGGGCTCAACAGAGCAGATAGATCTTGGGTTGACCATCGAATGATGTTTGGGAAGGCTCATTTACAAAGGGAAAGTGATGACAATTTTTAAAAACCCATGTGTTGCTTAAGTCTATTTATGCAAAATAATGTGTGAGTGTGTAGGTCCATGTGATGAGCTTTGCAGATATAGAGAGAGTTATGAAAGAACAGCCACCAAAATGTAAATGGTGCTGTATCAGGGTAGCTGAGATTCCAAGGGAAAACATTTGTCATTAGAGCAGTCAAATCTAAAATCTCTCTCCATTCCTTAGTGAATAATACTAGTATACCTTGTAAATAAAGCATCTCAAGAATGTCTTATTTCCTGATTCTCATGCCAACCTTACAAGTTTGGGAGTATATATACTATTACCATTATTTTATAGATAGCGAAATACAGACTCATAGACTAATGTCTTGTACAAGGCCTCCTGGATAGTGCATAAAAACTGATGCACATACTTCCTAATACTCAATGTATACAGTATTGTAAGACACTTTTGGGAGCTGACCTTAATACCTGTGATACATTGGCATATGACATAGAATAATGTTTCTGTATCCTTGTTAGAATTTAAAGATTTCATCACAACAGATCTGCAGAACACAGTATTTTATCATTATCCATGTTTCACAGAAGCAACTTAGGCTGTGAAATTAAGTGATTGGCATAAAAGAAACAGAGTATATTTTTAGAGACTTGGAGACTCACTGTTAGTTTCTTATGTTCCATTTCACCCCAGTTAATTCATTACGGTTAGGTACATTACAAACCTGGTCCAATCCTCAGACACAGGATTGGGACTTTTCCAAGATTAATCAACTCAGTAAGTCATTTCCCCTTCATCTTTTTTTTAAGGATTTCCTCTCTTGTGAATCTATTTCTCTGAAGCTCTTTGGCATACAAACTGTTTATCCTGAAGTCCTGACGAGTGCAAATTGCTTTTCCCCTTCTTATCTGTTTCATAAGTTTGGGGAAGACTAGACAGCTTGTACAACACCGTATCCTCTATAGCACCCCACACAGTGCCCTGCAAATACAGACAGCCTCCCAAGAGGACTGCTGAGCCAGCAAACGGGTGGAATAAGGGAGTGGGTGAAAGCTGTGGCCTTATATCTAGCATCATTTGGAGAGACCGCCATGAAAGCAAAAGCAGGGCTAGAGTCAGAGACCTGGAGATCTGGAGACAACACAGTGCTGCTTAGTTTCCTGGCAAAATCCTGAGATACAAATTTTCAGCAAATAGTATTGAGCCAAATTTAGACCTCTTGTCTGAGTTTCTCTTTATAGATGACACCTGGCAGACTCCACACTCAGAATTCCAATCTTTGGTTCAGCAGCTGGGAGAACAGACAGACTGCAAATGTGAGATCAGAGCCGGAACCAAACCCCAGTGCTCCATCACACACTCATTAGATCAGTTTATGCTGGAGCCAGCCCCTCGTGGGCACTTGCTTTCCAGCTCCACTTCTGCAAACCAGTGCCTGTTCACTCAGTCGTAATCCAGTAATCCAATTTCCTGTCAATGTTCTCAACAGTTGACTGAATTGTTTGAGACATAAGGTGTATTTGATGGCATGTAGGATTTGTTTATATTCTTTTCATCTTTACTTTTTGATTAGTTTACAAAGTTTCAGGCTTCTTATGACACTTTTATGTGTTCAGTTTTGGTTGACCCACTCCACTTTCTACCCATCTCACTGCAGTATTATCTCCACTTACCTTCTTCCATTCCCTGCATTCTGTCTTCCACTTTCATAACTGTGGGGGCCCGAAAATATGAGCCTATTTCCACCTTGTCTGAAGCTGAGAGGGTTTCAGCTTACCCAAAGTCGTTAACACGAGTGTGGCTACACACCCTGACTTAGGGTGTGGTTGCTTTGTATCTTGGACGTCAAGATGGCCCATTCAGGTAGATCCACTCCACTCTGACCAAAGGTCAGAGAATTCAAACATGCTTCTGCTCTTTCTTTAGAATTAAGAAGTTTGACCTAGGGAGTGGCTGCCTTCAGGATACTTGGTCTAGGGTGGGTTCACTGCCTAAACAACAGAATGTTTTTCTCAATAATTAGTGACTTGATGTCTCAAATATTGAAGCAAGTAACTATTCTGGTTGTCCTTTGTATCACGTTAAAGCAGTCTTTTGCCTTCTTCCCCATTTTGTATTGGGGTATAAAAGTGTATGGGAAATTAAATAAGGGCAAATTTCAGTATTCACTCCTGAAATACTGGTACTATCCTATATTCTGTTTTATTATTTTCACTCCCATCTTTGTTCTCTTTACTAATTTTTCTAACCCCCAGGCCCCTACCCTGGTAAGTGCTATACTTGTTGGAGATGGTCTCTGACACATACCAAATGTATTACTTTCCGCAGCTCTCTCTCTTCAAGTCCCCTTCTCTTTCCCCCATGGGCCTGCGTCCTATTTCATGCACGGCCACATAAGTGTACACACATCAAAGTTGAGCTAGGACCCACATAGGAAAGGTAATGTGCAGTACTTTTCTTTCTGAGCCTGGTTTGCCTAATACACAAAGATGATTTCCACATCCTTCCATTGTCCTTCAAATCTCATATATTTCTACTATCAAATCATAGTCTGTTGGGTTATATACCACATTTTCCTTATCTGTTCATCTGTGGATGGACATCCAGGCTGCTTCTATTTCCTTACTGTTGTGAACAGAACAGCAATGAACATGGATGTGGAAGAACCTCTGTGCTAAGATACAGCATTCCTTAGGTGTCTATGTGAAATTACCTGGCACGAGTGAGAAGGAAACACAGAACACGCACCAAGCCTGCTTAGGAGTTTATTAGAGGGGGCATGTACAGGCCTGGGGAAGTCAGTGTGCAGAGAGAAAGAGGAAGATGACACATCCAGCTTCTAAAAGCTGCCTAGCGCATGTGTAGAGGGGGTTGATATGGCTACATATTATGCAGATGATGGGTCTCACGCATGTGCACAAGGGCTTAGCTTAGTCATACATGGATGATGCAACTGCACATGTGCACAAAGGCTTAGCTAAGTCATACGTGGATGATGTAACCATGCATACACGCAAGGGCTTAGCTGAGTCATGATGTAATCCACACTGCATGTGGGTCCCAGGGGCCCTTTAACATCCCAGGGGGCCATTAGACACTTCTGCCTGAGGGCTTGTCTGCACATGCATGGCCCCCAGAACCCGGAAGTATCAGCCTTATTGTGGCTGAAATCATTACACTATGTCTAGGAGTAATTTAGGTGGCTTATCTGCTAGTTCTATTTTTACATTCTGGGCACCCTCCGATTCCCACATTATTGCACCATCAACTGCTGCACCGTATTTATCCTCAGCAAAGGTAAATAAGAATTCTTTCCTACATTTGTTTTCTTTTTGGCAGCCATTCTGACTCAGTGAGATGGAATCTCAAATTAGTTTTAATTTGCATTTCTAGGCAGTTAAGGATGGTAAACATATTTTAAAGTGTTTATTGGCTGGCATGTAGAGATTTCTTAGCTTTAGTATTTTGGGTCTTATTCTACTATATGTAGGAACCATTATATTTTGAATTGCTCATAGATCATTTCTTGTTCAGATTTTATATGTAATTCCGCTAGTGTTTTTTACAGAGACAGAAAAACTGTGAGCAAGGAGACTCAAGCACACATGACTGCTACTAAAAAGTGTTGTACCTTATAATATTTATTCAACAAGTCTATGTTGAATCCCCCAACGTGCTAAGCCCTAGAATGGAGGATGAACAGAAGTTATTAAATTATAAAAATTAGTGATAAGTCCTTTAGAAGTGGACATAGGTCAAGGAAGAATAACAAGTCTAAAGTCTAGAACTGGGGAAGCCGAAAGAAGCGAGTTTATATAGAGAGAGGATGAGTCAGAATGTGGGACGTCACAGCTTAAAGGACAAGTAGGGTATCGTCTGAGAACTGGTGGGGTTCAGCAGCATTGCTGAGGCCACTTTGGTGGGGTGGGTGGAAGATTATCCTGACAATGAAGTCACGGATACCATACACTGAAATCCTTGCCCCAGTGTGATGATAAATGGGGCGGGATCTTTGGGGATCATGGTAGTGCTGGCATGATCCCATTTCTCATACAATAAACCCCAGAGTCTCCCCAACCTCTGTTTTGAGACAGGGTCTTGCTCTGTAGCCCAAGCCAGTCTGGACTCACTATGGAGTCAAGGCTGACCTCAAATTCATAGTAATCCTCCTGCCTCAAGCCTCTTCTAACACCATACACAGTATCTTATGAAAGCAAGGGTTGTCACCAAGAGCTCAAACCTGCTGGCACCCTGAACCCAATTTCCAGAACCATAAGAAATAATGTTTGTTGTTTAAACCTTCATATTCACAGTGTTTTGTTTATCAGCTAATACTAAGACAGAAATGAAATTGGTTTTTCCCCCCTTTTAGTAGGAAAAAGGTAGACTGGAGAAGTTAAAGACACAGGGGGAGAGAGAGGGAGAGAGAGGGGGAGAGAGAGAGAGAGAGAGAGAGAGAGAGAGAGAGAGAAAGATTGAGATTCTGAAAATTCTTATCCATTCATCCATCCATCCACCCATTCATCCACCCATCCATCTGTCCGTCCGTCCATCCATCCGTCCATCCATCCATCTATCCATCCATACATTCTAGCACTGGGAGACAGAACGGTGAGTCTCACACATGCTAGGCCAGTGATCTGTCTTGGCTTAGCTGCTGTCCATATTAATTTTGATATAGGCTTGCCCAGGTTTGCCTTGAGGTCATTCTGTAGTGTAGGCAGGGCTTGACTTGTAATCCTCAGGCCCTACCTAGCCTCTTGACTAGCTGAATTTGGAGGCCTGAACCATGAGACCTGGAAAGCCATTAAAATGTAAATATTATCATTCAGAAACAAAATACAGAGGATTTTTTTAATTTTTTAAAAATATTTATTTAGAATGTGTGTGTGTGTATGTGTGTGCACAAGCCAGTGTGCACATGTGGAAGTCAGAGGACAGACAACTTGCAGGAGTCAGTTCTACCTTCCTCCATGTATTTCCTTCAATAGCATTCTGAAATTCTGAAATTTCTGGTCAAAGATATGAGAAGTGAAGTTGACTTATGGAAAGACACATTAGAAAGGAAGATGCAGCAGTATATTTAGATGATCTCATCACACCCAGTCACACACAGTTACGGAGAGATGATGCAAAAGACACAAGAGGAGACTTCTAGGAAATAGATCAAAGATCAGCGAAGTAACAGGATACATAATAATCATGCCCCAAATCATCTCATGGACCAGAAAGGCATGTAAGCACAGTGACAATGAAATGATACAATTGTAACAGTTTCTTAAACTAGCCACAAGAAGCTGCACAAATAAAGATCAAGTAGGGGTTCATAGGATATCCCCAAGGAAGTAATTTAGAAGTACAGGTGGCCCAGTGATGAGCCTTGGAGGGACGGGATGGTCTGGAGTGTGCAATATCCTCACACTCATATAAGAGGCAGAAAATAAAAGGGCTTTTCTGGGGATTACTTTGAATATGTATCAAGAGATTGCAATGTTATAATCGTGCTTAAGTAACATTTGGTGAAAGCTGTCTACCTGTCTAATATCATGTATGCATATGCCTGCATGTATGCATATATTTATATATACACAGATCTCCTCACACACACATACACACATATGTAATTGCATACCTTTCATGTGTTTCAGATTCACGGTTATTTATTGAACTTGCTTTAAGCACAGATTCAATAGGCTGGAAAGGGTACAGAACTGACAGGGGGCCAGTCACTGTGGGGGTTGGATGGTTTGCATATGAAAGTCTGTTAAGACTATTCTGTTTATTCTTAGGTGTGTTTGAAATTCTGTGTAATAAAAGGTTAAACAAACAATACCAAAACAGCAGTTCTTAAGATAAGTTCAGCCAACCCATGGATGGATTTTAGTGTCCAATAACCAGCCTAGTCCATAAGATGTTGTATGTGTGAGCACATGCACATTTTCTTTAAGGGAGGGCACCCAAAACTCTAATTAGAATCTTAACAGTCTATTTTGCTGAAGTGTTAAGAACAATTGAAGCAAATAGTGTGCTTAACCTTTAGCCAACCTTCTTTGAGGATTATTTCTTGCAACCGATGTTTATAATGGAAATTGGAAAGAGACATTTTTAAGCCCATAATCCTTTGTAAAGACCCTGAAATACAAAGAGGACTTGCCAAACCTCTTTGCATGAGGGTTCTTGAAATTATTGCAGCAGAATAACCACAGCTAAAAAATTTAAGACTTTTTAGAGAACACAGTGTTGGGAGGATTGAAAGTTGCAAGAGAGGCTGTGAGAACTGCCACAATATGCTGTAAATTTATTAAAACAACATAATAGGACAAAACATTAAATAAAGGAAGTGAGAGGAACGTGGTAATTATGGTAATTATGAGCCTCAGCCAGCTAATTTCCATTTAGTTTTTGGAGAAACTTACTCATGGGCCCCTACTGAGCTCCGTTCAAATCCATTTGTTTTGCTGCTCATAATAAGCACTCTAAAAGGCTGTCCCCCATCACACCTTCTGCTCATTGGCATGCCTCAGTCTTGGATCAAGTGGTCAAGATCTTTAAAATTTTGACGCTGGAAGGTGTTGATTTCCACCTCCAAGCCCATGGTGTTCTAGAGACAAAGAGAAGGGAAAGATTTTTTTCACAAATGTTTCTCTGCCCTCTGTAAGAAAGGACTCGAGTCTGTGATTATTTTTTCTCAACATCCAACAGCACAGATGACTGCATTAGAAAATGGCTAGAGACTTGACGCAGTTTGTAGAGTGTGGAGCACAAAGTCCTGGGTGTGGTTCCTAGCACCACATAAAACTAAGTATGTGGGCACATATGTCCATGTGATCTCAGAACTCCGGAGGTGGAGGCAGAAGGATCCGGAGTTCAACTCTCTGCTGTATAGTGATTTGGTGGCCAAGCTAGGGTCCTTGAGACCTGGTCTCAAAAGCAAACACAAAACACAAAAAGAATGGCTTTTAATTAATAATCAAAATATATCAAAATATAGCTAGGAGGTATTGATGATGACCACTAGCAATTGCTATAAACGCTCTCTATGTGCCTTGCATGTGTTAATTCATGCAATTTACACATCACTCAGAACAATTAAATGAACCTTGTAAACAGAAAAAAGAGACAGGCATTTTTCAAAGACACTGCAGCATCGATTTTTCTGTGGCCTTGGCAATTTTCCAACTCTGTAGGTGCAGAAAAGTTAACTGGGAGATTTGGGTCAAGACACTGCCAATACTTATAATGTAGAGAGTTGGTGGTGTGTGTGTGTACGTGTGTTGACAATCCTAAAAGTTGTGGTTCATTGCCCTTTTGGACAGTAACCAATTTTGCTTCTAGCCCAGTAATCTTATCCTAATATTCCTTTATTAAATTATCTGTTAATGCCGGCCTCTCAAATGCTCTTTGAACCAGCTTAAACATCTTACTATTGTCTCATTAATTTATGAGTTAAATATTAAGCTTGATGCATGTTCTTTTTTCCCCCATCTTTGAAAACTAGTTATTTTAGTTAGTGTATAAAATAATGGCTTTCAATATATTTTACATTGCTTTTTCTTTTAACATTTTGAAATTTATACTCTATTACTGGATATGATGCTTACAACTGTGTGTGTGTGTTTGTGTGTGTGTGCATGTGTGTATCTGTGTGTAGGCATACATGCATGTGGAAGCCAGAGGTGAGAACCTTGGTATGGTTCCTCAGGTGCTTTATACCTTATTTTTTGGAGACAGGATCTATCATTTGCCTGGAGCTTCCAAGCATGACTGGCTGTCCACTGAGCTCAGTGGGGTCTGATGAGTAAGTTTCTCCAGAGCAGAAACTAAATGGAAACTAGTTGTATGAGGCTCATGATTACCCATTGAACACATCTCTCTCACTTCCTTTATTTAATATTTTGTCCAATTATGTTGTTCTAGTAAACTTACAGCATATTATAACACTTCTCACAGCTTCTCTTGCAACCTTAAATCCCCCCAACTCTGTTTTCTCAAAAAGGTCTTAGATTCTTCAGGTGTTGTTATTTTGCTGCAATAATTTCAAATCTATCTGTTTGCCTTCTTAGTATTGGGATTATAAGAACTCGCTAACTATGCCTGTTTTTTGTTTTAATTGTTTGATTTTTTTTTTACAAAGGTTCTGGAGATCAGAACCTTCTGCTCACATAGGAAGCACTCTACTGACTGTTGTATGTCCCCAGACACACAAAACGTTATAGTAGCCTTGGAGATCATTGAGGATGTCTGGGCTCTATTGAGACCAGTTATGGAACAGCTATTTCTCTATTAAAAGAATGGAATTTACCTCTGGCTCTGAGTGGAGACACTAAGAAATTCTAGAGGACAACATCCCCCCTCCCAAAAAAGTTTGTCCTCAGGGTTGGAAACACCATTTAGGGGTTGTTGACTATTACTTGTATCAGGTAGAGGGCTGAGGTGGAAACTATGTAGGTTCAGAAATAAAAAAAAGGGGGATCATAATAGTGGGTTTAGAGGGAATACTTGTGAGCTATTATTTATGAATAATTTACATTGGTATACTTTTTGTATATTGATACAAGTTCAAATTATATTTGTTATTT
>LOJH01067439.1:356-12163 GCA_001685095.1 Ellobius talpinus | reverse complement strand
TTGTCACATTGAAGGCAAATTCCATAATGAGTTTCTTCAATGCCCATCAACCTCATGAAGTAATTGGTGCTGCCAGAAGCAGACATGTCTCATTGTCGAGAAAAGTCTTAAGTTCCTAAAACATTTTAAATGTCATCTTCTGTAGGTCTTTGAAAGGTTTGAAGAATATCTATCTAACTGAAATATATCTCTGTACATCTAGAAAACCTAAATAACATGACTACAAATTTGACTATTATAAGTGACTATTAATCTGTAATTTTTAACTATATATTACATTTTTAAATGAGCTGCACAAACACAATACCATAAACAAGAGCAGAAATACATATATACAGTATAACAAGATTGACCTTAAATTTGTATCACTAGACCAAGATCCATACCAGCAAAGTGTTCATTTCTATATCATATCCCCCTTATTTTTTTTTTGAAATTGATTGTGACAATCAATTATAACCAATCCTTTTAAAATGAAAATAAAAGTTGTTTAAACAATCCTTTTGGGAATTTAGGCATAGTTTTCTCCAAACTGCTTCCTGCTGTTTGTTGGGAGAAGTATTTTAGGGTTCACGGAGACCTTTCGGGGGATCTTGTTCCATCAAATCACCTTAGACTGGAAGGAATTCACAGGTTTTCATCTCCTGTGGAAACAAAAGCAGAATCTCTTTTCCAAAGTAATATATCCTTAGATTTAAATTTTGAAATCAAGATACCTTTAAAATATATATGTTAGTTTAGCTTAGCAGCTCCCAGAGTCAAATGTCTCTCTGAAGTAAGAAAATTCAAAGAAAACACAATAATATACATAATCCAGATTCTCTGTGTATTTTCCATCTTTATGTGGCTTATTTTTCTTTACTCCTTTAATCTATGACTGCCTGTTCTCTTTTATATTACTTTTACTGTCTCTTTAAAGACTTCATTTTATTTTTTAAAATTGCTTATTTCTTTTTATAACTGTCTATATTCTTCTCTCTCCCAAGCCTACATACATTTTTTTAAAAAACACACTGTGTCTCGTTTAGAGGTCTTTTATGTCTGAATCTGTCCCATTGTGTATCTGTAATCATTTTCTGACCAGGAGTGCCTTTTCCTTTTTAAATGCTTAGTGGCATGACTAGGACCAACTCCACAGCCCTGCCTGTTGGCTCTGCCCCATCCAACATGGCAGAGGTATGTTCACCACCCCAGCTCCATTAAGCAACTAGTACCATGCTTCTCAGAAAACCCATTCAAGTGTGGGACTTCCTGAAAGAGCCAGAGCTATTCATGCTGCCAGCACAAATTAGGAAGCTGTCTCTCAAAGAAGCCACAAAGATTTTGCTGGTAATTCTCTTAAAGAATCTGCACCTGTGTTATGACAGCAAACAGAGCCTATCTGGAAAAATATGTGGCTACCAAGAAGCTATGCTTGGCTCCTGTTTTTGTGGGTCTAGAAGCCCCCTTTTTTGTCTTAAGCTTTTTTTTTTAGGTTTTATGTGGATCCATGCCCCAGATGGTGGGTGCCATTTTGTAAATGGGTTCATTTTCCAGCTGTCCAGAACCAAACAATCACACAGAAACTATGTTAATTACAGCACTGTTCAGCCAATGGTTCATGCATATTTCTAGCTAGCTCTTACATCTTAAATTGACCCGTTTCTATTAATCTGTGTATCACCATGAGGCTGTGGCCTACCAGTAAGATTCTGGTTTCTCCCTCTCCTTGTAACTTCATGGCATCTCTGTCTCTGCCTCCTCTCTACATCTCTGTTTGGATTTCCTGCCTGTCTTTACTCTGCTAAGCCATTGGCTGAAACAGCTTTATTCACCAACCAATAAAAGCAACACATGTATAGAAGGAAATCCCACACCAACAAGTTGTAATTCTTTATAGAATTCGGTAGATTATTTTTAGGTCAGGAATTTACCCCCTTTCCTTTCTTTTGCCTTTTCCCCNCTTCCCATTTTAAAGTAAAAGGTTGATTTCAGATTTCTTCCATGTGCTCCATAAGCCTACGAGAGGGAGTGAGAAAGAGAGAACGTGGGGGAAGAGGAAGAGAGGAACTGGAGTCATCATGGGTTTGACTGTCTTCTGGTTTCTTTGCTGGTCATCAGGGCTTAATCACAATGCACTAGTTTTCTCACCCTCTAAGACCCTGGAGATATTGCACTTCCCTGTCTCCTTGAAGTCAGGAGTGCCTGTTCCTCTTATGCAGTTAAATAATCTTACTACATCCCTTCTATACATACATCTTAGCAGAAGAGGTTTTAGGCTTCCTTCCTGCTGTAGGTAGGGCCTGGTGACATTCCAAGTTGTGGGGATTCCAGCAGCCGCTGACTTCAGTGAAGACAGAGTGCGCACTGCGTTGATGGGATATACTTTGTGAGGAAGAAGTGACCTGTGTTGTCACCGAGACTTGAGGGTACCATTTCATCTATGCAGGCCAGTCTAACCTGACGTGCAGGTTCTCTATGTCCAAGGGTAAGGAATCTAATTTTTAAAATCTGAGGTAGCCCATGGGGTAGTGGGTGGAGGGCATGATCTACTTGGAATGTTGCTTGTGAGAGTATGATTTTTATACCATTTTAATTTTTATTGCAAATAGGTTTTCTCATACAGTACTTTGCTCACTGTTTCTTCCTCCCCCATCTCCTTCCGGATCCTCCCCTTCCCCCACCCTTACAATACACACCCTTTCTCTCATTAGAAAACAGGCAGCTGAACAAACAAACAAACAAACAAAAAGCCAGAACAGAACAGAAAGAAACAGGAAGGAGGGGGATAAAAGAGCCCAAGAAAAAGCACAAGAAAAACATAAGAGACCGAGACACACATATGTGCATACAAAGAAATCCCATACAAACACAAAACAAGAGATCATAATATATAAGCAAAAGACCTTTACAGTTTTAAAAAAAAAAGCCCAGGCAAAAGCACCAAGAGACAACAGCCCTTCAAAAACACCATTGAGTTAGTTTTGTGTTAGCGTCTTCCATCCCCACTAGCTCTTGTGATCTTTTCCTTCTCCTGCAACATTCCCTGAGCCCTGAGGGGAGGGATCTGATGGAGACCTGTCATTTAGGACTGAGCAGACCTAGGTCTCCAACTCTTGGCACACCTTCCAGCTTTGGGTGTTTGTTCCCACCTCTTGCAAGAGGAAGCTTCTCTAAGGATGACTGCGAGAGATACTGATCTATGAATATTTCAGAATGTCCTCAGGAGTCATTTTATGGCTGTGCTCCTTTAGCAGAAAAATCACATTTGGTTTTCCTGTAGGTCCATGATCTATATAGTCTCAAGTTCTTGGCTAGCCGATAAGGAATCTTAAGAAAAGACTGGCCTGTAGGAAAACCTATTTCCCTGATGATTGCTGTGGAAAGGCCCGATGGTGGGTGGGCTTGAGAGGTATGAGACAGCACACTGTTCAGGCCACCAGTAGCAGCCAGCAAGCAGCCCTCCTCCATGGTCTGCACCGGCTCCTGACTCTAGGCGTCTGTCTTGAGTTCCTGCTCTAAAATTCCAGATGGTGGGCTACAACCTGTAATAAATAAACCTTTTCCTTCCCAAGTTGGTTTGGTCATGGAGTTTTAACACAGCAATAGAAGCCCTACCTAAGGCAGATAGTTGAGGGCAGATATGTACCAGACAGCTCCAGCAGAAGATGGGCGCAAAGGTAGGGCAAGACTGCGTCACCTCACCCCTTCCATTAGCCATGCTGGTGAGCTCAGGCTCTTTATCACCCTCCCCAAGTCTCCCCTCCACCGCCTCAGTGAGATTTCACTGTAGATATACCGTGCATCTGTTAGGCATTTGGTGTATATTTTGTACTTTCATTTTTTTTAAGAAACTTTTTTTGGGGGGGCCTGGGAACCATTTTCTTTGGTGAGATGCTTGCCTTCACTGATAATTTTTAAAGTTTTTTTTCATGTAGGAGGGCATTTAACCATCTTGAGTGAGAACTCTGTTGTCTAATACACCTGTGCTTTTATATGCACTTTATTTTAAGCTAATTATTATTTAAATAGGTATGCAAAAAATTTGGGCGCATTGAGAACACAAAAAAATTTAACCTTTGTATATTGTATAGAAGATAGTTCTTTTCTGCATTAAAAGGTCTCTGAACCACAAAGTCTTTGTGTGGAGGCCATATTTGCGTGTCATTCTTCCAGTGAATATTTATGAAGGGCATAAGGTGTATAATACAACATCAGCATTGAGCACCCAGTGGTTCACAGTGTTCTTTATTCTTTGTTGACCATGATGCCACTGTAGGTTTTATTCTTGATCAGCTTGTCTGACTGTATCGAATCTCAAACACAACCAATGAAGAGAAGAGGGATCTTGCTTTTAGAAAAAACAACGAACTCTGGAGTTGGCATAACCCTTTGTCTACCACACTATAAATAGAGCGCAGGGGAAGACTGAAGGCCAAGTTCGACAGGATGGAAAGTCGATGCATATCTTCTCTTGGGTCTGCTCTGCAGTCTGTGACAGTTGTCTGGCAAGACCAGCGCACACACTCTGTCTGCAGTGTGGGAATCGGCTTAAATTCCTAGACTATTCTCAACAACCAGCGTACTGTCCAAATACACACATTGCAGCAGAACAGCGGAACTTAAATATATCTTAAGGCTGTCTCTCTCAACTGCGTAGTTTCCAAGGAGCAAAGAAATGCAGTTTGAGGATGAGTTTCAGATTATCTGGACCATAAAGGGCAGCTGTATTTCTGGTAGAATAAGAGGCAGCACAAGTTACATGAACATTGTCTTGACAAGACATCCGGACGGAGTCTGACATTCATCTGTTTTACACAAATATTTACCGAGTTCTTTCACCTCTGCCCTTTAGTGAATAAAACAGAAGACCTCATTGTCATTAATTCTCTGTGCCTCTGACTCTTGAGCAAATATAACCTGGATCAGCTTTTCACTCATGTATTCGGAATGTGTCTGAGAGTCTGTAGTGCTGGTATGCTACTGGGAGCTGTTACATCCTTAAAGCCCAGGGAAGATTGTTCACCTGTCAGCGTCTCACACGTACATCAAGCCAAGCAGTGTGCTCCTGACCCTGCTAGGGAATGAGAATACCTAGCCAGTCCCTATAGGGGGGACAGACAGGCAGAGTGTACCACGTTTGGAAGAACATAGTATGTTAAGTGATGACAATGATTCCTCCCACATTCTTGGAGGAGCACAAAGGGTTCTCACGGAAATGAACACACCTGAATTAGCTCTGTGTGGGTGAAAGGTCAAGATCCCCCATTTGTGTGTGTGTGGGGGGGTTGTGGTAGAGAGTAAAGTCAGATCTTCATGGGTACAATGTAAGCACTGTACCATGCTCCTTATCCCCAACCATGACTCTTGATCTGGCTTTTAACTTGGTGCTGGGGAGAAGGGAGATAAACAAGCTGGGTTCTAATTAAAGGAAACAGTTGGGATAGCTCTGTAAGGCCCACCACAGCAACTTTTCACAGCTACAAGTGTCGTTTGGGTATAGGAGGTAAATTCTAGTCCGCTGAAACGACCACAGCAGTGCCAAGAATCGGTCCTTACAATAATGGCAAAACCATTTTTGAAGAAGCCCAAAGGCCAACACAAACACACCTTGTATGACAGAGTAGATCCTTAGGTTAGAAGGTTGCTAAGTAATAAGTGATATTGAGGCAGTTGGTAAGCTGCTTGGAAAATAACAGATTTATTTTTATTCCAAGTTGTTTTATTTAGGGGATAGTGACCACCAGCAGGTTAGAAAATAGAGGATCAGGATGCCTTTTGTGAAATGAAACTTAAGATAGCACTAATGAATTCAGGAACATAGATCACAAATCATTGGAGGACCCGGTATGTTAGCTGTTTCATTTCCTGTGGAATATGTTGAGCATGTGAGCTTGTCGTACCTTCTTGGTCCTCTTGCTCACAAGCACCTTCCATTTGGATTAATTTTCCCCTTTGTCTCCCTCTGGAAAGTCAGAAAGTTCGAACAGTGGTTCGTGCTTTCCTTTTTGCGCTATGCAAATGATAGAGCTATGCTATTCCCTAGCTGGCTGTCACTCACAAGAAGGAAAGTTACAGAGCCTCTCCTAGAAGAGGTTTTCATGCCCAGTGGAAAGTTGTAGCCAATGCAAATAAAGTGTGGAAGCTACATTAGCCAGATGATCCATTGTGTGTGTGTGTGTGTGTGTTAGTTGTCCAGCCTAATATCATTAGACTTTTATTTGACAAATTCTTAACTTAACTTCCCATTTCATCATCACCAAGCAACGTCTTAATTATGGTTTGGCTGCTTCTGTGGTTTTCTGCAGGAAGAGGACTGACTGGTCATGCTGACTTTATACTTCATCCAGGAAGTTACTTACCAAATTGACATTCTGGTTTTATGTATCATCGGAGGTCTTTAAATATGAGCTTGCTCCCAAGAAACCGTTTCTGCTGGGATTTCCAAGATACAAAATGAAATCTAGGCATTGTGCTGGCAGATCTGCCACGCTCTTTAGGTATACAACAGTGGTTGACAGCAAGGGTTACAGAGTCAAGATAGACAGTCCTAGGATCAAATACGGGCCATGCCATTTACTAGGATGTGTGACCCTGATTTTTCCACACACTGGTCTTTCATATGTGAAGTCGTTACCTGCTGTAGGATCGTGAGATTGTATAAGAAAGTATTCTCTAGGTCAGGGCTTCTGAGCCTCAGTACTATTAGCACTTGAAACCAGATAATGCTGTGTTTGGAGATGGTTAATTGCATGGGGAATCACTATGTACTGTATGCTCTTTAACAGCATCCCTGACCCAAGCCCACTATGTCTGTGGCCTCCCCTAGCCACTTACACTTGGAGGATCTACCGCTGTGGCTGCATAGAGCAGGGCCTGCAGAATGGAAAATTACGTTGGCTTTTATAATAATGATGACAACGGTGCTAAGGATAGATATTATTCTTGATGCCATCCTGAGACCCCTGGGAAGGCATTTGTGATCCTTATTTATTACTATTATTATTGTTGTTTTGTTCTTTCAGTTCCTATATCTTAGCCAAGATAAATTCTCTATAGAGATGCAAATAAAAATTAAAAATCCCTACCTTTATAAAAAATGAAAGAAAAGTAACAAATCTTTAGGTTTGCAAATGAGAAGATGGTGTCAAGCTCATAAAGTGGGGATTCTTGTGATGTTTAGTGTTGGGGTTAAGTCATTAAAGTTAAACATCAGGGCAGTTCCTTCCTCAACACACATTACTAAAATAAGCATAAATAAACATGCATAATCTGTGAAATTTTGTAATAAAGATTAGCAAGTTGATTTAAATTATTTTGAGCAGTCTAAGAGTAAAGCGATGTTTTGAGAACTGACTGTGTCCAGGTGTGGTGGCTCACATCTTTAATACCAGTATGTGGGGGGCAGAGGCAGGTGGATCTCTGTGTTTGAGGTCATCCTGGTCCACATAGTGGGTTCTATGACAGCCAGGGCTACGTAAGGAGGCCTTGTCCTAAAAAAAAAAGAAAAAGAGAGAAACTGGCTTTCGTCAAAAAGGAAATAGCATATTCCCATAAATGACAACAAAGAAGATATACATAGTCAGTATTTGGGAGTTGTTCACATTTAAGAGTTTAAATATTTAAATCCTTTCTTTTAAATTGGCAAAGATTTTAAGTATGGGCACTCAGCTCTTTTATGTAGCCAGAGAGTCTTTTTATATGTAGTACAATGGATGGGTGCAGGCTTTTGTAATAAATATGCCTTAAGATTTGTCATGCCTTTTAGGCTCCCAGAAGAACATTTGGAATAATCTAAAATGTCTACATGTATTTATGGTGAAGAAGTACAGTATTGCAAAAATATTGTAATAGAAGCCAGTTAAATGCTCAGTAGTAGGAATGGAGCTAATTACAGCAAGGCAACATAATTTGTAGTCCTTAACAATATTTACTGTTTCTGGTGACACAAACACTCTTCAGTGTTAAGGGGAAAGAAAGCAGGTTTTCAGGCTGCATGTGCAGTATAAATCCAACTCTGACAAATACCAGGAGGAAATATTCTCAGTAATAGCAATGTTTGTTCCTGAGAAAGCGGCTTATGAATAATTCATGAAAGTTTCTCATAGTTATCTGATTAAATTGATCATTTCATGGCAAACTGTTTTTACTGTTCATGTTCTCTTTGGTAATTCTTAGGTCATAAACATTTATTTCTTTGCTTTGGAAATAAAGATAAAAGGGTTAAGTTTTGCATAGGAATAAGCAAAAAGCAATCACCAGTGTTGTAAAGTATGAATTTATATTATAAAAATTCCTTATAAATTAAATGTAATCAATTTAGGGGTGAATTTCTCGCTCACAATTAATGGACTTTTTAACCATCGTGGTACTCTTTATGAGCACTAATTTCAAAAAGTATGTTTTGTTGAGATTATAACATAGTTATACCATTTACCCCTCCCTTTTCCTCTCTCCAAATGTTCCACATCCTCCTCTTTGCTGTCTTTCAAATTCAGCCTCCTTTTTCATTGTTACTAACATGCATGTGTGCACACGTGCACATGTATTCCTAAATATACGACCTGCTCAGTTTGTGTAATGTTATTTGTACACACGTTTTGACCACTTGAACATGGATAACCAGTTAGCGTGCTGGGGGAAACTGTTTCTCTCCCTTTCTGCATTCTTTAGTGGCCTGTAGTTCTTTGTGTAGAGTTGAGAACCCTGGGCTTTCCCCATCTACGTTAGCGTGCCTGTTGGTGTCATGCCTGTTCACCTCATGCTTAGGCGGTCATGTTGGTGTAGCTTCTGACATCGCAAGGAGACATAATCTCACAGCAGGCTCCCTGATCCTCTGGCTTTTACCATCTCTCCATAACGTTCCCTGAGCCTTAGGTGTGGGAGTGTTTTGTAGATGTATCCATTGTGACTGGGCTCCACAACTCTGCGTTTTGATTGGCTGTGGTTATCTGTAATTGTCTCTGTTGCAAAGAGAATTTTCCTTGATGAAGGGTGAAGACTACGCTTATCTGTGGGTATAAGGACAAATATTTAGAATATAGTTAGGAATTCTGCTGGCTTAGTAAAATGGTAGCTGTAGATTCTTCTGCAAGATCCATGACTTCATTCGTTGACTAGGTTTCCAGAACAAGGTATGGTTTCCTTCCTGTTAACAGGTCGTAAGTCCAATTAGACAACTGTTGGTTACTTGCCTGTCACCACTGCACCCTTAGGGTTATCATGCCATGCTGGTGGTGGCTATGATTTGTAGGTGTCATATCTGGGTAGACTGACTGTTGGTTGCTTCTCTTCTCTGGAAGTTTGCCTGGCATCTTCTGGTACCATGGACTCTAGTCCTCAGGGAGGAGGCTTTCAAATCAGTACCAGCTCAGGGGCCTCTGGGTCCTGTGTCTGAAGTTCACTGATTATTAAATTGTAAAGCCATTTACTGCATGTATTTGATGAACAAATGTTTAAAATGTCCCCTTTTTATTTGCAGTTTGTGCAGAAGCTTATAATCCTGACGAAGAAGAGGATGATGCAGAGTCCAGGGTATGTAGTTGACTGGATTAGGTGATGTCAAATGCGTTATGTAAGGAAAATAATAATGGGCACGCAGACTTTCAGGACAGACCATGAACTTACTTATTTCTTTTCCTTACCTTATCGTAAGAGTCTACTACTTCAAATTCTACAGAAGTATTTTTATCCACCACCCCCCACTCTGCACATAGTCTCTCTTGGATAAAACAAGACAGGAATGTAAGTGCTCACTGAAGTTATGGTACAGTCCTTTCACTAAAGGCATCCTGATGATGAAAAATGTTTTGAGCTATTTATTTTTCTTATAGCCATAGTTATTTATAAAAGGTGTTCCTACTATAGAGAGATACTGGCAAAGACCTTCTGCTCCTGTCAGTTGCTAACAGAAGGTTCCTTGGAGGCAGACAAGCCTCAGTAGAATCACAAGGAAGGTGCCAGCACAACACACACCAGGCCTTGCGCAGACTGGCTCTTGGAGGCCCTGACGATTCGGTAGCATTTGCCTTGTGTGCTTTGATACAGCTTTTAAGCAGTGCCCTTAGCTTACGTCTCCCATTAGTGATCCAGTAAGAAGGAAACTAAATAAGAAATTACTGTGCCTGAACATGAAGAAAAGTAGTAACTTCCCTTCCTCCCTCCCCTCCCTCCCCTCCCTTCCTCCCTTCTTCCCTCCCTCCCCCTATCCCTTTGTACTCCCTCCATCCCTTTCTCCCTCCCTCCGGCCCTTTCTCCCTCCCTCCCTCCCTCTTTTTCCTTCCTCCCTTCTTTTCCTCTCTCTCTCCCCTCCTTTCTTTCTTTGTACATACTTTGGAAATCTCTTTTGCATCTTCAGTCTTTAAAATTGCTTTTTAAAAACCTTTATCTATAGCTCTGAAAAATGGAGAAAAGCAGACAGCGGGTCCAGAGTTTTTAGACCGTTGAGCTCCTGAAGTATATGTATACCCTTGTTATAAACATATACATATGCAGTCAGATTCTTCTGTTGCTAATCTGGAACATGCCGTTATTGCTCTGTGCATGCGCTACAAACAAACCCTCCTTGCCTATCACCTGCTTCATCTGTACACCCAGCAGAAACAGTAATGGTGACAGTTGGGGAGTACACACAGTCCTATGTTTGTGGTTAACTGTATGTGCTAAAATTTAGTAATCAAGATAATTTGAGGTAGCTTAAACTCGTTTTAAAAATCTAAAGCTAAGCCAGGTGGTGGTACCAGACACCTTTAATTGTCGCATTTGGGAAGCAGAGGCAGGAGGATCTCTGTGAGCTCAAAGCCAGCCTGGTCTACAGTGTGTTCCAGGACAGCCAGTGATACACAGAGAAACCCTGTCTAGAAAACTCAAAAACAGAAAATCTAAAACTAAGGAACATAGTTTGAAAGTAACATTCAGTATCTTATTGTATCTCACTGATTCTATTCAGACCTTGAGAGGAATTTTAGATACCATCGAATCTGTGAGTTAGTTAAGTAAAATGTTTTGTTTTGTTCATTTTTATTATAGGTAATATTTGCTTAGCAGCCAATCAAATGGAATTAAACATAAAAAAACACCAGTGAGAACTCTTTGGATATATGTTTAGATGTATAACCAATTCCAGAAAGAGTTCAGAGGTCACACATAGACTGAGGCAGGGGCAGTGATTCCCAGCCTGTGGGTGTTGACCACTTTGGGGCTCACATATCAGATATCCTGCATTTAAGATATTTGCATTATGATTCATAACAGTATCAAAATTATTGTTATGAAGTAGTAATGAAAATAATTTTATGGTTGGGGGTCACCACAACACAAGGGACTCTGTTGAAGGGTCACAGTGTTAGGAGGGTTGAGAACCGCTACTCTTGGGTTCTTCAGCAGCAAAGGGCAGACGTTGAGGGGTGACTCACCCGCCACACTCCTTATTGCTGGCTTTCAGTTCAAGATCCGGTTTCCCAGGAGCTTCTAATAAACCCAGTACTGGCCACTTGGGGCAGGGCCAGGAAATGAAGACTCAGAGATCAGTTGTATTAATAAGGGCAGACATTTTCTTTTTTTTTCAAATTGTTTTTATTGATCTATATAATTTTCTCCCTTCCTTTCCCCTCCCCCTCTACTCTCTCCCAAGGTCCCCATGCTCCCAATTTACTCAGGAGATCTTGTTTTTTTCTACTTCCCTTGTAGATTAGATCTATGTATATCTCTCTTAGGGTCCTCTTTGTTGTCTAGGGTCTCTGGGATTGTGTATTGTAGGATGGTTTTTCTTTGAGTTATGTCTAAAAGCCACTTATGAGGGAGTACATATGATATTTGTCTTTCTGGGT
>LOJH01067438.1:4544-14766 GCA_001685095.1 Ellobius talpinus | reverse complement strand
TGGCCCCAGAATAGGGACTTGTGGATGAAGACACTGACCTAGTTCACCCTTCTTGTCTTAACCAGAAGAACTGAGTCAAGACTTAAAGTCTTACTTGCCTGGCTCTTTAGCGTCCAGTCGTCATCACTGGTCCAGCTAGCAGGATCTGAACTGCCTCTTTAAACCATTCCCTCCTAAGGGGTTAAATATGAGAGACTGACCCTGCCCTGAAATCCAATTTGGCAGGTTTGGCCTGGGATCAGTGGGCACTGCAAACGACATTCAGAAGCTCCAACTAAAACAACAGCACAGCCATCCCTGCCCAGTGACGAGTGATTGACCCTGTCCTGGCTTTCACGGCAAATCCCAGGGATTAGACGCCTTCTCTTCTCCGGGAGGCACAGCCCTGTCACCCGGGGCCACACCCTGGCCAGCAGCCAACTTGCTTCCCGAGTGAGAGGCCCAGCCTCCTCCTCAGTCTGGGATGGGCCAGGGCTTGACTCTGCCACGAGGCTGGCAGGAGGTGCAGGTAGGGCGGGGGGGTTATCTCGCAAAGGGGACCAGATAGAAGGGTAAGGAAAGGACAGACACTTTTTGTGCTCCCTGTGTTGGGGCCCCATGGAGCAAAGATGAGATGTACCTGACAGCCTAAGGACTCTCGGAGCACCATAGGAGATGGCCCACCCCCACTATCACAGACACAGAAGCTCAAAGGTCTCCACTATCACACACACAGAAGCTCAGGTCTCCCCCATGAGACACACACCCCCAACCCACAGGCATGGGGGATGGGGGATCTTAATGGGGCCATGACCTCTGCTAGGGGCCTACTGAAGTGATGCTAAAGGGCCATAAGCAACAGCCTGAGTCCCTGACCTTGCCCAGGTAGCTCCAGGTGACCCCTGGAATCCTGCTGTGGCCTGAGCGTTCACCCAATTGTGACAGTGTTGCCTTCCCTGCTGGGGCAGCTCTGGGACTCAACCTTAGGCCTATAGCCTAACCTAGCTGGTGGCCAGCAGCCCTTGCAGCCACCACCCCAAAAGAGGAGCAGATATGATGGGATGTCCCACCCAAGCTAAGCACCACATATGCCATTACCCAGTTACAAGAGCCAGACAGTTGAAACTGTGTAGGTGGAACTGTCCAGGTCCCTAAGAGAGACTGACCAGTATGATACCTTCCTCACTCCTGGGCAATGGTGATCATTAAGATTAGACCTGAGCACTGGCCTGGCAAATGTCTGGAGAGTTCATCCTTCGTGCTCACCTTGGTCCCTGTGGACATGTGCCTAAGTACCCGGGGACTGTGAACTGCAGGCATGTCCTCCTGAAAAGATGAAAGGCTCAGGTCTTGAGAATGTATCTGAGAGCATCTAAAGGACCAGAGGTGGCAGAAGAGCTATATATGATACCCTTACGCATCCCAGTGGGAGACCCCATGATGCCCACAGGTGAATGGCAGAGGAGCCAGCAGGCAGAGCTACAGATGGACTTTGTAAGCACGGTTCAGAGACAGAACTCTTGTATAGTCTCCAAACAATGTCAGATGTGAGCCCTGGGAACCCTGAGATGTGAGATACTGTCCTGCTCACCTGACCCGTCCTGCACTCATGGCTGCTGTCGACCAGACCTCCTGCCCTGCAGCTGCTTCCCAGACAGCATGTCCCCATTGCTTTGTCATACCCTGGCCTGGCTGCACTACAGAGCGCAGGAAGCATCCTTTCGAGGAGTATACTTGCCTGCTGTGGTCAAAGAGCTCAGCCTCCTTTCCTCGCGGTAGAACCAGAGACCCACTGGGTGGCTCCCTCCCTGCCAACAGCCAGTGTCAACTTTGTCTCTCCCTGCTGCCTAGCTGGAGAGATATCTGCAGACCAGCTCTGCTCCCTCCTGCTCCTCTCCTCACAATAGAACAGAAGGGACAGTCTGTCTGCCTTTATCACTGTGGAGTTAAGCAGCACCTAGCCAGAAGCCAGGCTCCAGGCTGCCATGATGCTCCCAGATCTGCCCCCAGCACCTCCAGCCTGTTGTGCTCACCCCAGCCATGCCCACACCCCAAAACATCCTCTCTCCTCTCTTGGACTTCAAGCACAGCATTCACCTCCTTTCTGTCTTAGCAAACTATTTGTCTTTACAGCCCACCTCAGGCTGTTCTCTGGGACACAATTGGGAACAATGCAGTTGGAGGGACAGATGTGCCCCCTGCATTGTGCACTTTTCATCTCAGTGGCAAGCAACGAGCAGTGTGATACACACAGTCCGGAGGTGACCAGCACTTTAGAAAGTGTGAGAGAGGGGAGGGGAGGTGGCATGGGGGCCAAGAGGATATACCGCTCCAAATCTGGATACTGGGGATACTGGCAAAGACCCGAGAAGTCCAGGAAATGAGCCTCAGGCATGCTGGAGGGAACAGCATGCACAAAGCCCCGAGGCAGGTGCACTCGCTGTGCTGAGCCATAGCTAGTGGAGATGGGATCTCGAAGCCACAGGAAGAACTTGCCATGGATTTCCACTAAGCTGACAGGTAGAGAGGTTTCTCTAGATGCCTCCTGGGGTGTCTGCCACCATCCTCCAGGAGGCCAAGGTGATGGTGGCTCCAACCATGGGGGTCCAGTAGGAAGGATAGGGTGTGGACAGATAGGGATATGATTGGAAAGGCAGGTCACATTTGCTGATGGGCCAGAAGGGGACTTGGGTTTGATGGCAGGTATTTGTTTCTGAACAGCTACTGTAGGATAAGCAGCCAGAGTGGTGACATGGTGACAGGGGAGTGTATGGTTATAAACCTTTCATTCAGTCCTTGAGTTTAAGGGGCTTGTCAGACACCCCCAGACAGAAGGAGAGGGGAAGAAGGAAGTGGATGGAGTTGGAAAAAAAAAGAAAACAGAGATGTGGCTGGAATCATGGGCTAGATCCTTCCAGGAGCCATACTAGTTAGGGCCTCAAGAGTGGATGAGCTTGCCAGGCAGTGGTGGTGCATGCCTTTAATCCCAGCACTCAGGAGAATGAGACAGGCAGATCTCTATGTGTCCGGGACCAGCCTGGTCTACATAGCTAGTTCCAGGATAGGCAGGGATCAACAGAGAAACCCTGTCTCAAAAACAAAAAAAAACAAAAAAAATACAAACAACAACAAAAGAGTGGGTGAGCTCATGCCTGGGAAGAGGAATGACAGAGAAAGGCCCAGACTGGATACAAGCCAAGGTAGTCAGAGGTCTCAGAGACAAGGAATGGCTGGCACCAGTGACGGGGGAAGACTAAGGATTCACCGTTGTTGTTGGCAATATTGAGGCCTTGCTGACCTGCATAAGGCAGTTTCTATGGAGTCAGGACAGACACACTGGAGGGACCACTAGTTCCTGGATCCGTAGTCCTGGAAGCACTTTTTGGAAAGTTGGGCCACAGCCAGAAAGTAACAGCAGGGATGGGAGGGTCCTGGAACAAGTTGCAGCAGGTGAGGGTTTGTGTGACTTTTTCATCACTGACAAAGGGGTGATTGGTGCAGCGCTCCTTTTGCCTCCGCTTTGTTTTTGAACACACACACACACACACACACACACACACACACACCCCTCTCCTAGGAGGCACCAGGCCCTTGCACCCATCAGGTGTCCAGAACACTGGAGGACCTTATCAGACTTACCTTCTAGAAGGTGAGGGATGAAGGGGCTGCAAGCCCAAGTGAAAACAATGGGCCCTCGCCCAAGGTCCTGTATGGAGGAGAAATCTCTGGTAATAAGAGAACTTTGGTAATGAGTAACTCTCAGGTGAAGGCGCTCAGTGTCAGCTAAGAACGGCTCCAAGTCCCTCGCTCTGGGGGACTGGGCAGGGTTTAGGAATAAGATTTTCTTGTCATTCTAACAAATCACCTGAGAGAAACAAGACAGGGTTCCTTTCAGCCCAAAGTTCTCAAGGGCATGGGTTATCATGGCAGAGAGGGCATGGTGGATTAGCTGAAACCATGGCTGCAAGGAAGCCAGGGGTGGGCAGGGAATGCCAGTACTCAGCGATCTTTCTCCTTTTATACTGTCTGGGTCCCTATCCCATGGATGGCCCCACCCCATCCCAGTCAGTCCTCTGGGAAACCTAGAGATGTGCTCCTCCAGTCTCCTAGGTGATTCTAAATCAGTTACATTGAGTGTGAAGATTGATCACCACAGAGAGGAAGGAGGGAAGTTTAGGAGGAGAGTGGGTTAGGGTTCAGCATGCTTGGGTTCAAATTGTGCACTTGGGGCCATCTGTGCGTGGTCGAGTATGGGTCTGAGGCTGAAGGGCACTGCAGATAAGTGAGTGGGAAGGACTGGGGTCAAAGGCAGGGACACAGGAAAGGGGAGACAATGCCTTGCCCATCCTATCACAATTACATTTTTTTTAACCAACTCAGTATAAAGTAGGAACTTCAGATGGCACATCTTTCTAGAAAGTGGCCAAAACCTTCCTTCCCTTTCTTTTGTTAAAGCCACATGGCGTGGGGGAAGGCACAGAGGTCCAGGTTCTGGCTGGAGTCTTGGTTTGCCTCTTCCAAGCTGTGTGATCTTCAGTGACTCACTCAGCCACGCTGAGCTTTAGTTCCTCCCCGCCCCCGACAGACCACAAAAAATGGTCCCAGCCACAGCCAGCAGCGCTTGGTGTGTTAGCTGTCAGGGGGCCCAGTGCTGCAGAAAATGCTGGTTCCCTGTCCCAGATATGGGTCAGGAGGTGTAGACCCAAGCTGGACCCCTTCACATCTCTCCTCATGTCTCCCCGGGGAAGCTGCACCCTGAGCTGTCTTCCTCCACTTGGCTGCCTGCAGATGTCTGCTTGATGCATCTGCTTTTGCTCACTGGAGACTTGGGGCGGGGTACATTTATAATAATCCCAAAATACGGCTGATGAGTTTTGCTGAAACATGCTGAGTGACAGTTGGTATTTTAAATATGCAGCCTAGACACCTGTCCTCCTTCCTTTCCGGCCATTATGGGGTTTCTCGGGCAGGCAGGAAAGGCAGGGTGTGGGGAGTTCAGACACAGCCTTAATTCCTGTTGTGATGGCTCTAGGATTCCAGAAACTTCTGCTGAGTTTGCTGAATGATTTTTTATGTATATATATATATATTTTAATTTACTTTATGTGTTTGAGTGTTTTGCCTACACACACACATATATATGTGTGTGTGTGTGTGCACTGTGTTCATACCTGGTATTTGCAGGGGTCAGAAGAGGGTGTTAGGTGCCTTGGCACTAGAGTTATTGATGGTTTGAGCCACCATATGGGTTCTGGGAACCGAATCCCTCTCCTCTGCAAGAGCAGCAAGTGTCCTTAACCACTGAGCCATCTCTCCAACCCTTTGCTGGAGTGTTTTTTGAGTTAGGTCAAGGCAGTACACACAGGAAGCATCTATGTGTTGTGTCACACAGTGAGGTTACAAACAGCTGAGCTTTGAGATCAGTCCTACCATGGACTGGCATCCATGGCCCTGCTAGCTGGAATTTGGGACATCTTACTCTCAGAGCTTCGTCCTTGGTTCCTCCCTCCTCATGAATACATGATCATTCTCACAGCTCAGTGGTGGGAACCAAATTAAGCATGGCCTTATGGGATCTTCCCGCCCCCGCCTGTGGTCTCTTTTCTAACCCATCTGCACCCTAGTTGTGTAGTTTCAAGTCAAGGATTCTTTAATCCCCCAAATCCAAAATGCTTCAAAGCCTGAAACTTGGTGAGTGTCTAAAGCTATAGGAAGAATACCCCACACGGCGAGACTTGGTTTCACCTGCAGCATTCTGAAGGGTATTGCCTGCCTGATTGTAGAAGGCGAATATGAACCAGATGAACTTTATGTTCAGGTGTGGGGTCCTTCCCTGTCATATAACAGGACATGTGTATTGCAAACATCCCAAAGTTCCCATCGCTTCTGGTCCTGGTGTTCTGGGTGGGAGTGCTCAACCTGAGCCAACAGCTCTCTTCCTTGCCTTTTCCTCCATGCTTTGGCTCAGGCTGCCTGTCCCAGCCTGTGGTCCTGATGCTGGGAGGTTTGCTGAGATCTGGTGACTGCTTCTTTTCAGGTGTCTGACACACGTGTGGGGCGGGTGAGGGATGGGGAGTGGCCACTGAGGTCAGACAGTGAGCCCAGCCCTTCGTTGTAGGTGGTCCCCATCTGAAATGTCAGTGCTTTAGGCTGTTGGTCATTGTTTCCCAATACTTCTGCTTGTGGGTGACGATTTCCAACTTTGTAAGTTATACTCAGTGCTTGACTGTGTGGCTCCTACATTCGGCAGCTGTTCATTGAGTAAATCGGGCACAGAGGAGCCCCAGGAGCTGGGCATGCAGGACTAGCTGAGACCTTTGGCCTTGGCTTTGCACTGCAGTAGGAATCTGATCATTGGGGAGGAAAATGTACCCTATCCCTAGTATGGCTTCAGGTCAGAATAGTTTCTTATGATCTTCATGGGGATGATGATGACATGTAGCTGTCAGACTGTCACCTGTCCCTTCCCCACTCAAGCCACTGACTGTTCCATCACTATAGCCTTGCACACGGTGTCTGGATTCATCATCTTGTTCACTGAGATTCTCCGACAACCCTGTCCACTCCATTTCACTCTATCAGTTCGAGTCACAACACTTCTCATGTCAGAAGCTGAACTTAAGATCACATGAGGCCTTGCATGAGATCACGCAACCGACTAGCACAAAGCCAGCCCGGGAAGCAGAGGGTATGACTCCAGATATTGGGACAAAATGTCAGAAAGCCAGAGAGCCCAGATGAGTTTATGTCATTTCAAACAGTTGATAGACAACTGGATACATTACATGGAAGGAGCTCAGATGGGCTCTGGAACTACCAGCCCCAAGAGACAGACTTCTACTGGACCTATGTACTTTTATGTTCAAGAGCAAGGATCCCAGAACATCAGCTTCAGGTTACATAGCAGAGTCGAGACATGAAGGTGAGCTGCCCCAGGGGGCTACATTTTTTCAATGGGGAAAAACAGACTTAATTATATCTCTAAGAGGTGCAGACACACTGAGGAGGAATACCAGCAGTGCCTGGGACCTGGAGCAGAAATGCCTAAGATGAGGATTTGGATGGTTAAAGCTGTTGAACTCAGCGCCACACCCCCACTTCCGTGTGTGTGTGTGTGTGTGTGTGTGCACATGTTCATGTGTCTGAGGGTACACATGTGAATATAGGTGCATGCATGCATGATGTACAAGTTTGTGCATGCACAGTATACATGTGGAGGTCAGAGGACAGTCTTTCATGTTGGTCCATAGGCACCTTGTATATTTTGTTTGAGAGAGAAACTTTGGCCTGGTTCTTTGTGCAGTAAGCTAGACTGGCTGGCCATCGAGCTCCAGGGATCCACCTGTCTGCCCCCCATCTTGCCATTACTAGGTTACAGATGTATGTCACCACACCTGGCTGTTTACATTGGTGCTAGGGATCCTAACCCAGGTCCTCCTGATTACAAGACAAGCACTTTGCAAAGTGAACCACCTACCCAGCACCTCTTTGATGTTTTTGCCAGAACCTTTGAAAAGGAGGGAACACCCCACCAAATGGGATGGGCATGTCAGGCTAGATGGAAGTGGACCACTTGCTGCTACTCTAGTCAGTCAGATAAATACGCCCTTTGCCAAAGCCTTCCATAGCTCCCAAATGCTTGCAGGGCAAATATTTGTGTTTAGGTTTTTCATTTAAAACATTTTTGTACAATATATTTTGATCATTTATTTTCCTGTTCCCCAACTCCTCCCAGATTCTCTCCCCTACCTCCCTACCCACCCAGCTTCATATTCTTTCTCCCAGTCTCTCTGAAAAAAAATCAAACCATAACACCACCAACAAAAAGCACACACACAACAAACATGGAGTCCGTTTGTATTGTCCAACTACTCCTGAGCATGAGGCCTGCCCTGGGATGTAGTTGATATACCCAGTGACTTTCTGTTGGAGAAAACTGATTTTCCCTTTCCCAGTAGGTGTCAGTTGCAAATAGGTTGAGTAGGGTTGGGACTTCACAGCCACTCCCCCCCTCCTCAGTGCTGGGACTTTTTCTGGTTTGCCTCTGTACAGGTCTTGTGTGCACTGTCACAGTCTCTGTGAATTCGTATGTGCATGAGCCCTGTTGTGTCTGCAGGACACCACCTCTGACTCATAATCTTTCTGCCTCCTCTTTTGCATAGACCCCTGAGTCTTGAGGGGAGGGAGTTGATAAAGACATTCCATTTAGGGCTAGCTGCTCCAAGGTCTCTCACTGTGCATTGCAGGGAAGTATTTCACTGGTAGAGCCTAGCTCCTTCTTAGAGTGTTAATACTATGCATACAAATGCTATGGGCAAATACAGACTAGAATCATGCAAAACAAGAAGAACAAGAAGGTGGTGATAGTGAACCTCAAGGGATGGTGATAGGACCGTGGGACAGAAAGGAACTGAACTCAATAGAACCGTGGGACAGAAAGGAACCGAACACAGCAGAATAAGAGGAAGAAACTGTAGACTCCCTCCAGAATTTACAAGTCCATTTCTGACTCCCAGGATGGGCCTCATGACTCTCAGTTTGTGACATATCCCACAATAACCTATGGGCCCCACAAAAAGAGGGACTATTTGCTCTCAAAAAGTATTTACAGGAATTTTAGACAAAGCATACAGAATGAAATGCTAGCTGGGTGGTGGTGATACACACCTTTAATCCCAGCACAATTCCTTGGGAGGCAGAGGCAGGGGGGAATCTCTGAGTTCAAGGCCAGCCTGGTCTAGAGTGAGTTCCAGGACAGCCAGGGTTACACAGAGAAACCTTGTCTCCAAAACGAACAAACAAATGAAGTTCTACCCATGAGGTCATACAGTGATGCACTCTTAGACAGTGCAGCCTCGAGAACTGATTTCCTTTCCTTTCCTCTCACTCTCCTTCATCCCCCTCAGTGATTATGGATGAACTCCTGCCAGGTACCTGCCTAAGCCCTGGGGAAGGTATAGTAGGCATGAGCACTATGCAATCACTGCCCTGAATGGGAGGCTAGCTGGAACATCCCCTGAACCGGGCAGGGGGAGTGTGACAGTTGAGAACACATGTCCTTCCCACTCTCTGGGCCCCTACTTACTTGTCACAACCCAATTTAAGTATCAGTACCTCTGTAGAAACTTCCTCAAGTCTCCCTGCATAGATTGACCGCTATTGGATAGATGGGTAGATGGAAGGAAGACTAGAAGAGCGAAAGAGATAGATGGGTTAGATAAATGGATGAGTGGGTCAGTGGGATAGATGGATGGATGATGGATGGATGGATGATAGATGGATAGGTGGATGATGGATAGATATGTAGATGGATGGGTGGATGAATGGATAGATGGATGATAGATGGATGGATGGATAGATGGATGGATGGATGGATGGTAGATGGATAGGTGGATGATGGATAGATACGTAGATGGATGGGTGGATGAATGGATAGATGGATGATGGATGGATGGATAGATGGATGGGTGGATGGATGATAGATGGATAGGTGGATGGTGGATAGATGCATAGATGGATGTGTGGATAAATGGATGGATGGATGATGTGTGGATGGATGATGGGTGGATGGGTAGGTCACTGGATGGATCACCTGACTACTGGATAATTAGATGTATAGATGGATGATGGGTGAGTGAAAAGAAAAATGGCAGGTGATAGGAAGCTATGAATAAAAAAGTTAGCACCAGAACCAACCATTTATTTGGCATCTGTTGAGTGCCGGGCACTGGCGACCAGCTGGGTTATTTATGTCATCTCTCATGAAGCACTCTGTGGCCTGGTTTCAGTCAGGGTGAGAGCAAGAGGGCAAAGGTCATACCTGAACTGGTAAGATGGAGGAAACCTGTTCTCTGAAAACAGTGGTGCAGGATTGTGTGGCTGGGGTGGAAAGGAAGGTAGCTGGGCCCTCTGAGGGGTCTAGTGGGAAAAGATAGCTCTTGTCTGAGTGAGGCTGTGCCTAGTTGGAGGTGCCACAGACTTCTGGTCAAAAGGGCAGAAAACAGAAGATTCTGGACGAGCAGGAAGGGACACATTCCTTGTGCCTGCACCCACAGAAGCTCTTTCTTAACCCAGGCAGCATCACTGGCTGCCCTTAGTCATCTTTCTTGTTACATGCAAAGATCCTGAGCCACTGCAGGCTCTGAAAGTGACTCATGTCAGTGATGAGACCTGGCACCGGGAAGGCCTCTAATCTGCCTTTCCCTGAGGCAGAATGAATGTGCTTTGGTGAATGTGTGTGTGT
>LOJH01067437.1:0-10222 GCA_001685095.1 Ellobius talpinus | reverse complement strand
TCCTTCTCCTTCTCCTTCTTCTTGTCAGTTTGGTTTGGTTTAGTTTGGTTTGGTTTGGTTTTTTTTTCAAGACAGGATTTCATACCCCTGGCTCTCCTAGAATTCACTCTGTAAGCCAGGCTGGCCTTGAACTCACTCATAGATCCATCTATCTGTCTCTGCCTTCTGAGAACTGGGATTAAAGGCAGGTGCCACCACTACCTGACTATATCCCATTTCTCTTAAAAGACTGTTTTGTTATTGTTGTGTTGTTGTGGGGTCAGAAGGGGTGTTTGTTAGTTGGTTGATTGATTGGTTGGTTAGCTTGTTTGGGGGCATTGGCTGCCTGGCAAAGGTTGTGATGTTTAGGAAAGCAGAGTTTTGATATATTGTTTACAAACATTTTCTCACTCTGTTGGTTGCCTTTCTATAGATTTTAAGTGGCACAATTTGGGGTTAGAAATGTCAGCCAATTATAAATCATTCATATTTTCCTCAAAAATCTAAGTCATACACTTAAAATACATTGAACAAGCTATCATAAATGAAACATGTATTGAGAGAAAAGTCTCAAACCATCACTTCCAATCTACCCCTTTTATAGATAAGGAAAGTGAAGCAAGAAATGTGAAACCAATCAACAGAACACTTAGAACCTAATCAGTACCACAGCATCACAAGCATCTAGCTCCCAAAGCAGGGAACCTTATGTGTTCCTGTTTTCTTCCTTAACCATAGCTGATAAATATTTATACCATTACAGTTCTTCGTGTCATTGTCATTACACCATTGCTAACACTGATGTTAAGCGAGATCCCTGCTCTGGTGTTTTGTGCACAACACAATGCACTGTGGCCATTTTACATCTTTGACTGGCCTGATTATGTATTTATTTTCTACAGCCCATGAAACAGGTAGATGCGGTGAGCTGCTCAGAAGCATAAATGCATGGGAAGGATAAGCTCTTTCCTTGATCCATGAGCTGACTCCAGGACAGCGGTATGCAGAGGAAAGAAAATGGAGACTCAAACAACCCAGAAATGTTCTGCCTAGAAAGAGGCTTCTAACTTAAGAGGATGCAAGGCCTAGAACCAGTGCTGATCGTCTGGTATAAAAAAAATTAAAACCAGAATACAGTTTAAATCTGTAAAGCATTTTGATGTTTGGCTGACATGGCAATGCAATCTTCATTGTATTTTCCCTCATTTTATTCAGAACAGCATTTTGTATTAAGCTTTAAAAGAAAAGAAAATACAAGGCAAGAGAAATCTATAATCATATATCCCCTCCCACACTTTATTTGCCTCTTTTTTATTTTATTCTAGGTTTCACATGTAAAGATGTGTATTTAGTTCTTATTTCATAAGACATAGTTCACGTAATTTTATCCTCAATTCTAGGCATGATACACTGCTGCCTCATGTATTTGGCATGTTATTCATGGCAGATTAGCTCATTCTATAAGTATGAAGCCAAAGTGAAAAGTTCATTTGCAGTGAGAACCAATGTACTTTCCACTCTGATCTGAGGAGTGTTCTCAGATGTTATCACAAAACCTAACTACCCCTCCAGGAAATGACAGTTTAAGACAAACAACAAAGATAATGCATGAGAGAAGGGCTCCCTGCTGGCAAGTCTCTTCTGACATACCTTTCAAGACAGGGCACCTTCTCCACCCACACAGGGCCTGTCCTGGCACTTCCTAAAGCTGACCACTCTGCACGTTGCTAAAAGAGGAATGTAAACACCAAGCCAACCACAACCCTTTGTCTACAAAAGTGTCCTGCCTAGAGATACTGTGGTATAATAATGGCACAAAGTTTGTGGGAGTAGCCAACCACTATCTAGTTTGACTTAAGACCCATTTCACAAGATGGAACCTGTCCTCAACACTGCTTGGGTGACCAAGAATCTGAGACTAGACAGCCCAGGGACTTAGAGTAAACTCAAGTACTGCTGTTCTAAAGGTACCAAAAACTGACTCCTAAATTACATTCTGACATTCTGCTGTGATCATTGAGTGCCTTGCTCGGTCATCATTAGAGACGCTTCCTCCTGAAGCAGATGGGAACAAATACAGAGACACAGAGACAGACATTATGCAGAGAGTGAGAGACCCTGGAACACCCAGTCCTAAATGGATGTCTCCATCAAATCCCTCCCACAGAGAGCTCAGGGAGCCCTATGGAAGTGGAAGTGTAGAGCCAAAAAGACAGAGAACAAGACAACAAAACCCTCTAAATCAACATGATCGAAGTTCATATGAACTTACAGATATGGAAAGAGCATGCACAGGGCCTGCTCAGGTCTATGCCAGGTACTCATCATATACACATATATTCATCATATATATATATGATGGTTTCCAGTTTAGTTTTTTTAAGGGATTCCTGAGTGTGTCTCTGATTCCTGTGCTTTTTCTTGGACTCTTTTCCTCCTCTTTGTCTCTTCCAACTCTGATGTGACAGTTTTTATTTTATCTTATTATGTTTTACTTTGTAATAAAACAAAGTAGTAAAATGTATTATTATTTTAAAAAATGCAAAATGAGATTTGCATGGTGACATATGTCTACAATCTCAGCACGTGGGTAGCAGGAAAAGGAGGATGGGAATCAGGCAGGAGGAGGATTGCTCCAAACTCAAGGCTAGTGTGATCTGTAGAGCAAGGCCTAGGCCAGCCAGGACTGCACAGTGACACTCTCCCACAGTAAAAAAAAAAAAAGTACTGTGTTCCATTTGGAAAATAAAGAAAATATTACCCCCCAAAAAAAGTATAAAATAATTAAAATTTAAATGTTTATAGTGCCAAACAGTCAACCCTGAAAGCATACATTTAAGTAGCATTTGAACTGAGCAGGTTATACTTAGAAATATATATGTCTACACATGTACATGCATGCCTGCAACAGCAATTGGTGAGAAAAAGAGGCCATGAATTTGAAGAAGATCAGGGAGGGGTAAGTGGGAAGACTTGGTGGCAGAGGAAATAAAAAGGAGAAATACTGTAATTATAATCTCAAAATCAAAATTTGAAAAAACATGTTCATAATTTTGTTTAAAATTATTTCATAAATAACATTATGATTGCAGAAGATATTTGGATATAACAATAAACTTTCCTCAATTGTTTTATTTAAAACTTTTTTTTAAAACTGTCTCTACATAGTTCAAATCCCTGTGTCCTAAGTGTGCGTGCAGTATCTTTAAAAATAGGAACTTCAACTTCTGAGAGACAACCAAGGGCTATATCAATAATCTATATTGTTTGGGAGATGATGAACTACTTTGTTGAAAGGAAGCTTCTCCTGTCTGTTTAGGGTTATCCCTAACTTTATTTAGGGTATGTGTGTGTACATATATGTATTATTATAACTTTAGGCAAATTTAAGATAATGTAATTCCTTGAGGCTTTTATCAAGCAACTTTGGTGTTATTTGTCCCTCTTTCCTCCTTCTTAAAACTATTATTTTAAAAAAGCTGTGTTTCATTAGTGAGAAAAAAAATAAAACCATCTCTATTCCACTTACCCTTGCTTAAGAGATGTCAGAATGAGAAAGCTGGACCTGCTCCTGCAGCCTTGGAACTGCTTTCTAAATTCTGCTTCTTCCAGGAACTTCGTGTGTCTCCACCAATCTTCATTCCTTTATTCTCTGAGTTCACAGCACCAAGAATCGATCAATAACTGGCCAGAATAGTCCCCTTTATGGTGGTAAGCATCTACTTTCCTGCTATTTGCTGCTGCAACACTGGCAGCCTCACTGCCCCAGCTGGATTACAAACGTCTTGAAATCAACTCGGTTTTTTAAGTTCTCCGTTGCATGTAACACTTAACACAAGAGTGGTCTGTTCCATCATTTTGCCTTTCTGTTGCCCTTTGACAGCTGAAAATAACATTACAAGCAAAGAAAATGACAAACTGAAATTATATCAGGACTGAAGATGTTGCCCAACACATGAACTACTCAGTACAAGTGTTACCAGACTTAGCTCAGTTTGTCTATCCCACATTCTGATGAGCCCTGAAACCACAGTAATACAAAAGAAGAAAACGTTTGTTTGCAAAGTGCCAAGGGTGCAGTGAGAAGGGAGCAAATCTCAAACCACCTCCTAGAGGACAGGATTTGCTGATACCATAGGCTGAGGCATGAGGACAGTTAACCTGATGAAGCTTCAGCACTTCCCACAGATGGAGGCTATCTATCATCAACTAAAAGCAAGAAACTAGGAGCAGGTGGAGGATTCTGTGGCATTTGTTCTGAAACAAAAAGCAAGCCGGTTTTCCCTCCATTTTAACATATTCATAACAAATACTTAATTCGTAGTTACTATATAATAACGAGTGAAAAGGCAAATCGTCATTAGCATACATGCATAATATGATCTGGATACTTAAATACTGGTAATCCGTGTGAAATCATGGGAGATATTGTCATTTCCTCAGTAACTTTCAATTTCCAATGAGTTCATATGGTTAAATCTAAATTAATCATTCTTGTCTGTGGCCATACCACCCTGAGCACACTGGCTCTCATCTGTCTAAATTAGTCCTCCTTGGTTCTGTATATGGATAATACTGGTACATTGATACTCTTTATGTTTAATGGACACTTTCCTATTTTCCTTTAGTGATTACTTTATTTGAAATTATAAAAATAGAAGCTATTCTGACCTTCTAAATATTTTAATAAGGAATCCTTTTGTAATGTTTATTAAAAAGATAGTTTAGCCACAGGATGCCTGTCTCCCAGCCTTCCAAAGACTCAGTCAGGTTGCTGCAGCTGGTACAGCTCTGCCAATCTCAAAAGGGCAGCTCCTTAGCTTCTAACCCCCTCTAGTGAGCAGTGCACAAACTCATTCTTGAACACTCTTGAAGACAGAGGACCTCCGTAGCCACAGCCAACCCTCAATCAATAACAGCATTGCTCCAAATAGGTTTTAATTACACAAATAAGTTGCAAGCAAGCCTTCCTAAATGGGCTCCATTTTTATTTTTCCTGGACTCCGGTGTTTCTTCTACTCGTAAATCCAGCTCTTTAATTCAACTTAAATTTTAAAGACACAAACAAAGTAAAGAATACAGTCCCATGCTTACAGCATCAGGGGCTAATTAGGTCTTCTTCCACCTTCCTAATTTCAATGCAAGGAGTGTCACCCACTGAAGATGGCAGACCAGACATATCTGCATGACTGAGATGAAGAGCCAGTGAGAGTTAAATATTGGAACGCTGAGGGTGACAATTCAGCACCACAACAAGGGAGCTCAGGGCCTACACAATTGGCTCTCAGTGTTGACATGTATTCAGAAATTGAATAAATCTCAGTCTTTTACAGAATTTCAATATAGCCAGTTGGGACTTTACATTTTAATTAGATGTGACTCTTCTGTTGAACTTGTGCCATAAGTTTTGACTTGCACAGTTTTCAATTTGGCAAATTGAATCAATAAATGAGCATCGAGTAATATGCATTCATTTTAAACTTATGCATTATTCATTTCCAAAATGTTTTCTGCATTTTAAGTGTATCTGGAGACTTGGTTGGAACTTTCAAAACTTACCTCCCCTTTGCCGGGAAGGTCTTCAGCAGCCACTCCACAGGTCCCTTTCCCTTGACACTGGGCTTTGTCTGCTGGCTCTAAGCCTCAGTTAACACATTCTCAACCTTTCCTACATTTGCTGGTCTGACAAACATTTACTATGTTCCTATTAGATGATCACTGTGCTCTGTCCTGTATAAAGAACTTATCAAAGGGGGAACTCAAAATTTTAACAGATAATCCACCCAGGATAGCTGATGAGCTGGCACTTCTCCTCTGCACTCAACTCTGAACTGAGGCGGAATATGAAAAGCATTCCCAGCTCAGGTGTAAATGAAGCCTGTGAAGCTGGGAGGAACAGCTTTAAAAATGAGAGGACACTTGACCTGGGTGTTAACAGTCAATCCCAAAGCTTTTCTCTGCTCATCCCTACCCTCAGTCTCTTCTGTTCCAACCTTCTCCTCCAAATGTTTTTCTTGTTTGTTTGTTTGTTTGTTTTGGTTTCTTATTCTCTGACATGCACATTAAAGTAAGGTAAAGAACTCAATCAGATGCAAAGAAAATGTTATACATAGAAAATAGAGACAAAAAAAGCAATACCCAGGAGGATGGAAAGACAAATACATTTCATGGGCACAGGATTCACATGGGAGCAACAGATGCCTACATCCTGCCCCTATTGTAGGATGTTTGGTGCAGCCCAAGAGCAAGGGTATCAGTTGTGTAAAATGACATTCACATGCCAAGAGTGCAAGTTAAAGACAGTCTTTCTTTCTAGCAGGCTACAGGGCAGGAAAGAAGAGCTGCCTCTTTGCCTTCTGCCTCCTACCCAAAAAGAACAGACAACGCTCCCTAGACTCCCCCAGCAAACTGGTAGGCACGTACTCAGGGTTACTTGCTTTGTGTCATGGTGTCTCACACAGATTTGAAGATAAGGAAAAGATCCATCCTTCTTAAAACAGAATAAGATGGATTTTTCCTTAGTGTCTCTGATAATTTCTTGTTCGATTAAAAGCAAATTAAGGTAAAATAGATCTGAGCACACAGTCTTCTGAGGACATAGGCCCATCTTACATCCCTCATATGATGGTGGAAACCTGAATGGATCAAAATACGTGGGGAGGCAGGTGCTCACAGATCTTTACAGCTAATCCCACCAACTCTTTTGAAGTCTTACTCAAAAGACATGACTTTCCCTTTTCTTCTTTCTACTTCGCTTTTGTATATTAGCCAAAAGCTTTGCCTGACACCCTGGGCTTTCTTGGTGTTTTTCTGAACACAGTTGTTTGCTGACTTCTGTGCCTAACTCAAGAGGCATGACTTCCTCTCCTCTTCTCCATCCCCTTCTTCCCAATAGCAACCAACATTGGTGGCTTCATCTGCCCTGATGTTTTTCTCTCTTTTACAAAAAAGAGAGAAAATTAGGAGGAGGAAGAAAAGGAAGAGAGGGAGAAGAAGAAAACAAAGTGGAGAATAAGCATTCTCTTCCCTGTTGACACCCTCCCTTCCTCCCTTGCTCCTCTTTGGCAGACACCTAGCCCTGTTGTCCCTTGCCTCTCCAAACCTTCTGGAAAGGGTTGTACTTAATCCTTCTGATAAAATCCAGGTGCCAATTTAATCTCAGCTTTCCAGTTCCCTCATCTATAGAGTAGAATAATAATGCAGCCGTGTGTCTATCAATGATGAGGACCTGTTCTGAGCAACGCTTTGTTAGGCAATTTTGTCATTGTGTGAAGAGCATAGGGTACACTTGATACACTTATACCACCCTACATTATCTAGGTCAGTCACTGGCTGTGGCCAATGTTAGATAAAAGCAGAAAAACAGGACATGGTCCTTATTTTCAGAAGAGCATTCAATTTTCTCTCTTTGTCTAAAAACAAAGTCTGAAGGTCAAATTTATTGATTCATTGACTCAAAACATCTTAAACATCTTCTGTTCTTGCTCTGAGCAGGACAAGGCAAGGTCTTCTGAAAGGGGACGCTGAGAGCATCAGTATACAATACCACATAGTAGCCCACCAGACCAAAAATATGCAGTTAGTGTATCCATGAAGGTCCCTTCACAAAGGACTGGCATCCAAAACTGAAGCTGTGAAACTATGGAGGGTGCTGAACCAAATCTGTGATTCCAGAACTGCCTGTTTCTAAGTCCCTCGTCCAGATACTCTGATTTACTACACTAAGCAAAGGCCTGAGAAGCACTCCTTTCTAAGCTTCCCAGTGTGGATATGATAAGCCTCATCTCAAGTTTTCAATTCTCTGACCATCTTTAACGCCCCCTTGGTTTCTCCTTTGCCTCCTCCTTACCATCCCCCTCCTTCTTTGGTGCTGTGAGCTGACCAAAGAATCTTGAGCTTGCTACACTAGTGTTCTATTACCAAGAGACCCCTCAAGCCTTTCAACGCAGGAGGCCCCAGTGACTGCGAAAGATGATCAAGGGCAAGAGAGCCAGGACTTGCTACCTGCTTCTTGGTTCAGCTGGACCCAGAGCTGAGAATCTTGAAATTTTTGAAAACATATGTGATGTCTTCATTCTAAATATGGAATTTTAAAGATGTGTGTATGCACAAATAAATACACGTATATATTGCATATGCATGCAAGCATTATAATGTCAAGTATTACAGACACGAGGACTTTAAAAAATTCTTTCCAAGCAGTATCTACTGTTCAGACTTTCAGAAAACAACACACGATGAATGATTGTTTTGAGAAACATCTCAACATTTATAGCTATTGAACAGAAAGTAACATGCGGCTTAATATTAATATGATTTTGTTGAAAACACTAAAATTAAGCATTAGTATTCATTCTCTTTGGAGGGAATCAGTTTAAGAGCCAAACAGATAGCAAAAAGCTTTACATTAGATGGAAATATTTATTATAACTGTCAAGGGCAACAAGCATTTAAAAATGAAATTCATCAACTGTACTCCTTCTTGTCATTTGTTTATATCCATATTTCTCTGGGATATGTGCATGTCAATTCAGAACTAGCAATTTACTGTGATATTTTGTTTTAAATAAAAATGTCTAAAATTCTTGAGGGGAATAGCCTATTTGTATCTGAAATAAAAATACCAGTGTACTCCTGTTGATTACCTTCAGATCTCTCTTTTGTTTTGTTTTGTTTTTATTTAAATCCCCAAAAGAATCCAGGAATGTGCTGTTTGTACAAATTTCAGAATAGCAGTCTTTATGGTGGTTAATCTTGGCTGCCAGCAAGGCTCGGGATCACTAAGGAAATGAACTTCTGGACATGTCTGTGAGGAATTTTCTAGATTTGGTTAACTGAGGYAGAAAGACATACCCTAAACTCGGGCGGGACCACACAGGCTAAACAAAGGGAGAACTAAAGGGAGAAGAGAGTCAAGCAGCAGCTTCCTGGCTGAGGTTTCAGTGGAACCTGCTGCCTCGGGGTCTTCCTGCCATGATAGACAGACTGTACCCTCAAAGTCAGAGCTAAAAGAAGCCTTCCCTTACTTAAACTGCTTTTGCCAGAAATTTTGTCACAGTAATGATAAAAGAAACAAATGCAGACTTTAATCCCAATACTCTGCTGCTGGTCCTTGCATCCTCCCCACCAGTACCATTCCTGTGATACATGCTCTGTATTTTTAATACGTACTTACAGGCAACTCACTCAGCTTTCTGTCCTGTTTTGCTTTGTTCTGTTTAATTCTGTGTGAAATATTTTCTGATACACACAGGTACAAGATCAGAGTTGACATTTATTTTCAGATATAGGAACTATCGTTCTGATCTTGGACAAAGAGAAGAGAAGAATATCAGACAGAATCAACTGGGTCATTGAATATCCCAAATGGGATCCGTATTGAAATTGGTATAATTGGTTCAATTTCACTGTTGGCACATATACTACCAGCTTTGAGACCTTGGCTTGTGTGATGTGACATCATGGTGAAGCAGGTCAAATGGAAGCTTCTAGAGCTGCCTCCCAGCCAGAGGACAAGAATAGCACCAAATGTATCAATACCAAGAGGAAGGGGGTGGCCAGAAGTGATGGCATTTTGAAGATGATAAGATTCAAAAGTAACGGTCTCCATCACGTCTTTATTTAATCCTCCAGTTTATCCTCTGCAGAAACCAAATAGATTCTAGAATAGAATATTGAAAATCCATCCCCACAGAAGCCCCAATTTCAGCTGTGGGATCAGATGTGATATTATTCTCTACAGATTCACACAACCTCAGGCATATGGAACATGGCCACTGGTTTGTCAAATGTCATCTTTTTTACTCCAGCCAGAAAAGAGGAACAGAAACCACCTGCATTCTCATGAAATAGACAGCAGGTTACATTTACTGTTCCCCAGAACTGTGTCAACTCCCCTGCTGCTGGCAAAATTCACTCCAAAGCCATATGAATCTGACATAACACATTGATTCATTAATCCCATAACACTGCAGTGATTTGGGCTAAATGAATGAGAAACATTGCATGCTGGAGACCTTGCTAAGCCTTACAAAGGCTTTTAAATGCCATATCAGAAATTTGAAACTCTAACAGGGAAAAGCATACCAATAAATGCTCTCCAAAGGGGAAACAAAAAAAAACAAATTCTGACATCTTTTCTTCTATCCTCTTGTTAGAGAGCTTTGTATTGATATAGCAAACACCTAGGATAATTTTTTTAAAATATTTATTTATTATGTATACAATATTCTGTCTGTGTGTA
>LOJH01067436.1:0-10222 GCA_001685095.1 Ellobius talpinus | reverse complement strand
GTGTGATTTTCTTTGGGGCTTGCTGGCTGTGGGGTACCAGGCGGGACAGAAAACACAAACATGCAGGCCCCATTAGGGATACAAATAAGTTTGATAAATTTGACGTGGAGTTGAGACAGAACTTCTTTAAACTTCTGAAAAGGCCCTCAATATATTTCTGCCATTTTATATCATATATTTATACAGAATGGTGGTCTCAGCATTGACTTCTGTACCCACTATATATATTTGTACATCTAGAGATATATGAAATATTTGGCAAAGAGAGGTTGTTAATGTGTAGTGGATCTTTCTTGTCGGACTTTTCTTTTGAGATCACCAGTCCCCAAATGACACTGAGACCTTATTAAAGCTTGGCCTTTAGCTTAGGCTTGTTCCCAACTAGCTATAATATATATTCCCAACTATAACATAAATTTACCTGTTTCTGTTCTATTAATCTATGTTCTGCCACATGGTGTTTACCTCTTTCCCATTCTATATGTGTCTCACTAGCATCTCTCCTGTGCCTCATGTGCCTAGATTCATCTCCAGTTCCTCTCTCTCCCTGGAAGTTCTGCCTATTCTCTCCTGTCTAGCTATTGGACATTCAGCTCTTTACTAAACCAATAAAAAGACTCCTTGGCAAAGACACATCTTCACAGTACACAAAAAGATTCTCCACAGCACATGTGAACAGAGTGGAAGAAGCTGTGTACTGGATTCTGTTCAAAGAGGTAGGGAATTCTCCAGCTGGCCTTCAAGGAATGGTTGGTATTGACCACCAGACTTCACTGTCCACATCTGTGTGTAGTGTTCACTGTCTTTGAGCTTCTGTGCAACTCTGAGGGAATGGAAATCACTTTAGATAGTTCTGAAGTCGGTTTGGGCTGATAACTACTTAAGTGGTTCTGTTCATAGAGGTGCAAATACATCCCCCTATGTTTTCCATATGAGAAAAATGAATCCAAATGTTGGCTCATACTGTCCTTTCACCATTGGTCAGTTTTTCTTCCATCATTCCCCACTTCCTGTGATTGAGTCTCCTCGGTTAATCTTCTTTGCACTTAGCATCCATCTTACTGGCTTCCTCACTGGTAAGCAAATTAAATAAAATCTTTAATGGGCTTTCATGTTACAGTTGTAGAAAAGTCACAGTTTTATCTTTTAAAAATTACTTTAACAATGGGAACAACTTCCAGTTCTTCATAGTTTGAGCTATTTTGCTTATGTTCAAATTTTCACAGCTTGAATAATATTTACATTTTATCCTCACTGTGTTTACAAGTTAAAAATTAAAAGGTAACACATTTTGCTTCACAGAACTCCATAAACTAAAAGATGACCTTATATTTATTTGGTTGTTATTTCAACCACAATATTTTGGAAATGCAAAAGGACACTGTTAGTGACCACACTAGTACCATTGGGCAGGAACTAGAAGAATCATGGACAGACCAGTATTTTCCTGGACAAAGTCAGATCCATGGACATCCTTCATACAAATTACCTCCAATCCCTTCTACATTATCCAAGCATGATGCATATTCTTAAGGCTTGACCATGTTTTTTAAGGGTTATTTCATTTTATTCCATGTCAATGAATATTTACCTGCATGTTTGTACCTGTGCACCATATGCATGCCTGCTAACCTTGGAGGGCAGAAGAGGGTGTCAGATCCCTTTGAACTGGAGTGACAGGCAGGTAAGATGCCCTATAGGGGTGGGAAATTGAGCTTCAGTCCTCTGTAAGATAAACAACTCTTCTTAGGCACCGAGTCAACTCTCCCGCTCTGAATTTTTTTTTCTAATTTGTGAATTTTGTAAAAAATATTTGGAAGTACTGTTGGATCACAAACAACTGCAATTTATTTATTCTTCTGTTAGCGGCTGTTTAAGTTATCCTTGGGCTTTTGTGGTTACAGATGATCCTGCCAGAAGCACTTTGGTACTCTCCTTATTTTATGCACTTTTAAGGTATTTATCTGGGACAGTATGGAATGAAAAAAATCTACAAATGTGTTCTACTTTTCAAGAAATATCCAACTTCTTTTCATAATCAATTATGCTCATTTGTACCCAAACCTTAGATACTTATTTTTAATCACCTGCTTATCAGCACAGCCTTTGGTCGTGCTTCTCTGCATAGCCTTTGGTCCTACTAATCTCCATCTTTGTCCCTCATTCTCTGCATCATTGGTCCTGCTTCTTTGTATGCTTCTTCTCTCTCCATCTTTGGTCCTGCCTTCTCTCCATCTTTGGTCCTGCCTTCTCTCCATCATTGGTCCTGCCTTCTCTCCATCTTTGGTCCTGCCTTCTCTCCATCTTTGGTCTCATCTGCATCATTTGTTCTGCTTCTCTGCATCTTTGCCAACACTTAGCGGCATTAGTTTTGATAATTCCTGATACTTTGGTGAGTAGGAAACGGAATCACACTTTCCCCCCTTTCCTTCCCTAATTATAGTGTGCTTGAATTCTTGCAGCATGTATTTCTTCTTACATGGGCCACATAACTAACTACCTACTTGCATGGCTTGTTACCTTCTGGGTTAGTTATTTGGTCTTTTTTTGTCATTTTTAGGATTTTAGGATTTACTCAAATATTTTCTGCAGGAATTTTTTTTTTTAGTGACACTTGATGCAAGTATCCCAGTGTGTACATAATAGTTTCTTTTGCTTGTGGATCTTTTGATGTTTAAAAAAAAGCTCCTGGTTTTCACACTGTCAAATTTATTTATTTATTTATTTATCTGTTTATTTATTTATTTATCTTTTATGTATACAATATTCTAGAGTAAAGACGATAATTGACCTACATTTCCTTTGAAATATTTTCAGAATCTCCTTTTCAAACTCAAGTCTATAAGCCACTTGAGATTGACTTTAGTTCCTGGGTAAGATGTGATGCAAATTGTTAGTTTTCTCCACACACAGCAATAACCAATTAGCCCAGTTTGCCTTACTTTACTGCTCACGCTTTCCACGCTGGTCTCCAGTATATTCTGCCACAAAAGAAGTTTCTAGTATTTGTATTCATGTCTATATAGCTGGTTTTTTTGTTGCTGCATTGGAGATTATTTCTTTTCCTTAACTCCTTCTCCTTTTTATTTTCTCCTCTTTCTTGTTTTTGGAGCAAGTTTAGGATGACCTTGGAACTCTGACCCTCCTGCTTCCCTCCAAGTGCAGGGGTGTCCTGCTGCTCCTGACTTTGTGCTCATCTTTCCTGTGCCCACTGTCATGACTCATTCTGACATCTGGTAGGACCAGTACTCCTGCCATGTCATCTTCACAATTTTAGGGGCATGCTAACCTTTGATTATGCATATAAACTTTATATAAACATTTTTCAAATTCCTTGAAAAAAATCCTTGTTCTGATAGTTTTCTAGGAAATTTTAACCAATTATGGAGAAAACTGATGTATTTAGGATATGAACCCTAGCCATGACAAAGCATAGCATATTGCTACATTTACTTAGGCAATTTTACCATATTTCCATAAAACTCTATCCATTTCAAAAATATTATGAACACATTATGCAGGATTAATTTCTTGTGTGTTTATAACATTGCATGTGCCATTACCATTGCAATTAACTTTTAAATGGTGGTCATGTTTCATAGTCTCACCATCCCCTTACTAGTTAAGTCAAATGCCTAGTTAAGTCAAAAGACTAGAAGCTGTATTTCCTCTGTTGGCGCTAGTCCCTGAGGTGTGATGTCCACTTAAAGGTCTTAAGATGTGAATTAGCGTTTCAGAAAGGGAAGGCCACATGCCTAGTGTCATGGACATGTCTGTTACATTTGGGCTTTCTGTGATAACAGTAAGAGGTCCCAGAATCTAGATATGGTCTTCATGGGTAATGAGTATGATTTCCTTTCTCAAACTGGGTTAGAAGTATCATAAATCTAAAGCCAGAAAAAGCTTGTGAGCTGTGTGATTGGTAAGAAATGTTCTGATTGTAAGACAAAATAAAATAATAAAATCACACATCAAAAATGTCTTCATGAATAACAGACAATGCATTCTCGTGGATTAAACAGAATCAATGAATTAAGCTTAGCTCTCAGTGTAGAAATAACCCTGTGTTCTTAATATTGGACTGTCTGACAAATGACTCCAGACATTCACAAATTCTTAAGGCTGGACTGAGGACCCCAGTCATATACAAATTCTTCCAGGCTAGAGGAAAAGTCATTTTCCAACCCATTTTGTGATAAGGTTAGTGCTGAGCTCATCGAGGTTAGTACAGAGAGGAAAAATGGCAGGCATTTTCAGTGGTGACCCAGCCTTTCCTGTATCCCCAGTGCTGACCAGGTTGAAACAGCCAGGCTTTCTTTGGCACCTGTGGCTTTTCCTCTGCTTTGCTACTTCATGCAAAGTGCGGCCTTCCCCAGATTTCAGCTTTTTCTGTTAGTAAACACAGCTGCCGAGGCCTTTGTAGTTTCTGCAGCCTTTCTAAATGTCTTTCAGACAAGTGAGTGATAAATATGTTAATTTCTTGCTTATTCACTCCACATGGGATACATATATTAAAGCATCATCCTGCGTCCCATGACTATACGGCATAATTTTCTAAGTTCTGTGTGTCTCATAACATGGCACAAATCTCAAACATACCACATAGCAATGGAAATATTAATAATTATATTTAAAAACCAGCTTACTATGAAACTTTCAGCTCTATGTCATGTCTTACACAGGCCTAATCATCAACTCTCATGATCTCTGCCACTGAAGTTTTCTGCTGCCATATAGATACACAAACATAGATGTCCGTATATTAAAGGCTCGCACCCCAGGCTTGTACAACCGAAAGGTGGTACCTTTAGAGGCGGGGCAGGTGGGGCACTGGGTATGTGCCTGTCCTAAGGGGAATAAGTGTCTTGACCTTCCTCCTTTCTCCTTTTGGCTTCCTATACATGAGGTGAGTGGTTTTGTTCTGCTGTGTGCTTCTGCCTTGAGCTCCCACCGCGATGCACGGCCTTGCTTTAGGCCCAAAGAAGGGGATCACATAATCAAAGTCTTCAGGTTACCTGTCACTTCCAAAGTCAACAAATTGTGTTTAGGGTCCTTGAGGATTACACTTAAGGAGAAAAGACAAAGGACTGCTAAGTTCCACTCAAAACCAGTTAATGCAGTGGGTTGGGGCAGAGTGTATTAAAACCTTGACCTGGATGAAAAATGTGAGGAAGCGTGTTGTCTAGACATAGTATTCTCAAAAACAGAGGCCCAAAAGCTGGGTCACACAGAATTATGAAGCATGGGCCAATGGATCATACGTCCATAGAATTTATTATACTCAAGAACATTAAAACTTGGAGTTTTTCAGAATCAAATGAATTGGAATATGGGGAGCAGAGGAATCACTAAAGCCAGGGTGGAAAACACAAAGACAGCCTGTAGTATTGGTGTCTGGGATAACAACTGAACTTCAACCAATAAGTTAATCCTGCCTTTTCCTGCAGACATGGTATTAAACATCTCCTTACTTCAGATAAGACACCAAAACAAAATCAAAGCAACGACTCCTGGAAACAGAGTGTGGTCAGCCGAGCTTAGATATGACAGAATGGGTAAAGTGGTACTTTACAGGGAGTGAGCAATGATAACAGAGCCCCATCACTGAAAGACTCCACCCTGGCATGGCTGACAGCACCCTGAAAGGCACAAGGATGGAGTCCCTTCAGTTAATCTCCCACTCTGCATATTCTGCACCACCTCTTGAGACCATCCAACTGAGACAGAATTATGGACAGCTGGAAGGAAGAAAGAGTACCTGGAATCTTATCTGGTGATCTAAGGACCCTCCCCTTACTGTGTATATTAAGAGAATGTCATCATGTGACCATCTAAGGACCCTGCCCCCCTACTCTGTCTATGAGAGAACATCAAGAGGCCCATTTTCCTTTCACACAGGAAGTCACAGCTGATCTGCTTAAAATGGTAACATCTAGGTTAGGCCCCAAAGAGAAATGCAGTCGAAGATAGTTAATAATTGTGTCTTTCAAAGATGGCCTTTTTGCAAGAGCTTTCTCTTACCTACAGTTTTGTTTCCTGTGGTTTTATCAGCCCGTTGTCCACCATGGTCAGAAAACACATGGAAAATTCTAGAAATAAACAAGTAATCAGTTGTAGATAACTATTACAGTGCATTGTTATAGTAGGTGATCACTTAAACATTTATAAATTAAACTTTCTCATAGGTATGCACATAAAGGAAGCAAAAGTGAAAGTGGGGCTTTGTACTAGTCATCCCCTGGGGGTTTACAACACATCCCACAAATAAGTATAACCCCTGTACATGTATGTTCAGTTAGCAATCAATATTTTAATCTTCAGATCAAGAAATGAGTGTTTAAAGAGTCATTACTAGGGCCTCTTTTTTATGCCTCTGAGGTCCAGGATAGTCAGGCTCAACTACCAGGCATGGAGATGCAGGAGGGTTCCTTGCATTGGCAGAGACCTGGCAGAGAATCATACCCTTTGAAAGTCTGCTGCCAGATTTGAACTGTGAATTCTCAAAGTGTTCTCTTGGGCCAGCATAAACCAGTACCCACCCAGTTCTTCCCACCTCCCAGTCACAGAATGTTTATGTTTTGAGCCAGGATCTTGCTTTGTAGCTGGTGAGGGCCTCAAATGCCTACTTCAGCCTCCTAGACACTAGATCATAGGTGTGTGCCACCATGCCAGATTGAAGACATTAAATAAAATTATGTAGTTGCTTTTTTTCCCCCTCAGGAGAGCACCATGGCTAACTGTCCAAGGCCTTTACAGTTGTGTACTTCCAGATGCCAAGGCATCAAGGCTTCCAAGAGTAAACGAAAGTGCCAAGGAATAAGAATAGCCTGGCCTGTTGCAATGCGACTGACTTCTAAATCCATCCGCAAGTGTGTACAGACATTTAACCACACTCCATTGCGACCTTAACATTTTCACATTCTCTCTTCCAAACACATTTCCCTGTTGCAGATTTTTTGAATTCTTTCTTTTTTCTCCTATCATCTTCAAGTGGGCTAAAGAAACAATTGGCATCATGTTCTGCTCAGCTGGGAATGTCTGCAGATGTGGATGGTAACTGAGTGGATTTACTCATTCAAATGCAGTTTGAAGTTTCCTTTGGCTTTTGTGCCTAAAAAGCACAGAAATTTGATTCATTAAATTTGGAAGTATGGATTTTGCCCAGCACTTGGACAGAGGCAGGTCGGGCTGGGTCACTCTATTTGTAGGTCAGTAAGTGGGGCTAATTCTGGTTTGGCCCAGCACAACCACAGCCTTGGAGTGTTCTGAAATGTTGTTTCTATTTAGAGGTCAGAGTTAAAAGAAAACATGTGCCCCATTTGAACTCTGCATTTCAGAATTAAAGCGTCACACCAGCCAGGCCAAGAACTGCAAATCTCTATGGAAAAAGAGAGAGAAGGTAGAGAAAGGGAGAGAGATTGACTTTGGAAGGAAAGTAAGGGGTTTAAAACAAGGTTAGCTTTCCATTAAAAAATATTGCTGAGGGCTGAAGGTGTACACGTTCTGTAAAGAACGTGCCTAGCATGAGAGCCCCAGTTCCATCACCAACATCACACACACAAACTAAACAAAACACATTCACACAAACAACTCATAACACACAATACACACACACATCTCTACATACAAACCAAACAAAACACAATCACACACACATATTCATAATACACAATACATACACACACCCATACATACAAACAAAACACACTCATACAAACATACTCATGACACACAATACACACACATACACACACACACAGGAAATGGGGAATGTCAAAAACAGTATCCAAATTTTATTGTATTTTTAATCAATATTCCCAAGGAAATTTCGTCATTTTAGCATACTACCAGAGCATACATTTGTCTTCTCATCTTTATCCATTTTATTTCTTTCACTTCCTCAGCATTTACGGAGATCTCACACAGCAGGTAATTTAGCAGGCATTTCGCAGGTAAATGCCCCATTGTTTGCACTGTCATGGGCACTGTTGTGCTGACCCTACCACACCCATGGCAGTCACTCACTGAACTTCTCCCTCCCACTCTGATTCTCGTTGACCCCAGATTTGAGGCCTTTCTCAAGTATCTACCCTCATCCAGATGCTGACCACGGCTGTGACTTTCGGCCTTCTCATTTTCTCTTAGTAATTAAGTTCCCTAACGATAACAAAGCATCATTACAATAATATTGATACCTGCTGTAATCACCCGCATTCTGGCTTTTCAATCTCCAGTGTTTCCTCGAATCAGGTAGTTCTGTGCTAACACAGCAGAAGGTCACCCGATGAAGGGGCTGATAGTGGAGAGGACGGTCCCACTTAGCATGCACATGGAGTTGCGTTTCGCTGGCATCGGCTGGCTAATCTTTCAAGTTGTCCTTTTTTGACTTTCTCAGTTTAATCAGTTTAATCTCATCTTCCCCCTTCTCTGATTACAAGGATTTTCCGTAGAAACCTTGGCTCCACAATAAAGACCATGTGGCAATTTATTCTCATATTGATTTCAACATTTCTTTTCCTCTACCAATGGGCCAATAACGGGGGAAGGGAGGAAGCTAGAGACAGACAAGACCTAGAAAGAAGATGAGAGGATAATACGGAGGCTATTCTAGCACTTGAGTGAGTTACGAGCACTGTAGACTCTGAGCGTCTTTGCAAACCAGCTCCATTTTAAATGCACAGAGAGCAGAAATGACAGGCACAGAGGGGAATATCTACAGTGAATTAGCATTAAAGGCAGCTATACCAGAGGCAAGCCCTGCATTCCATGGTAAAGACAGACAGGTGTCCACACACATAAACCAGACAGACACACCCTTTGTGAAATTAGAGATGCTGTCATGTCTTGAAGGAGACAACTCACACAATGACAACCTCTCTCAAGGATTTGTTGGATTCTGTTTCCATCTTTATTTCCTGGTCTTCTCAGGGGAGGGAGCAGAGTCCACCAGGGCCCTGGACAAAGAATAGGCACAGAGCCATTATCTAGGGAGCTGGGGGGGGCAGCTCAAAGGAAGGTGGGGAACAGAACGTATTCATGGACTACCATTAAGCCTCCTTGTGAGACACGCAGATAGCATAGTGCAGGCTCAGATAGCAGCACCACGTCTGAAGATGTAGGAAGGAAATTACAATAAATGAGAGTGTGGACTGTGAAGACATTCAGAAAGCCGCTGGTCCTGTAGGTCATAGTTAAGTGTTATATATTGAACTCATACAATTAACTGTGTGAGTCCTACAGATTTTAGAAACTGTGGGAATTTGGTTACCATGTGTTTAACCACATGATACGCACTGGTAAAATGGCACATGAAATAAAGAAACTGCTTTTTCTTCTCTGCTAAGAAAAAATTAAACATCTCTTTAGGCATTGGGTTTATCATAGGTGAAGAAGGACGCTTAAAAGAAATCCCACATTAGCTCAGAATTGAGAATAATAGAGGGTTATTTATTTAGAGGTAGACTCACATATCACAATCCCCTGCTTGAAGGAGAACAGCAACCGAATCCCCCAGCTGGAAAAGAGGCTGGATGTGTGCATTACATTGGCATAAATAGTATAAGAGGCCACGCCCTAGTGGGCGGGAAACTTAAAGGCTACTGGCGGTAGGAATTCCTACAGCACATAAGTCTGAGGAGATGGCATAAGACAGTGAGGGAGAGGAGGGGAGAGAGGAGGAGCAGAAATGTCCATAGGAATCTGTGCATGCTGCAGAACGAAAACGAATTGCCTCTTTTCCAATTCTCAGCCTCTTTCCACTTGTTCTGATACAAGCCACAACAATCATTAAATGCTTAGTGAGTGATGAAAACAGTTTTATTTGCAACGATTACACTCAGTTTTAAAAATCATAAGCCTGAAATTTAAAATGGACTGTTACAGCTGAAAGAGAAACAACCCCAAAGGCCTTGTGCTGAAGGCTCAGGAGCCGGCCTATGGTGCTCTTGGGAGATGGTGGAAGCTACAGGGGGTGGAGCCTAGCCAGAGGAAGTAGGTCAGGAATATGCCTGTCTGCTTCCTGGCTGTTGCAATGTTAGCAGGTAACATAAATAGGTTCTCTATCCCATTGTCTCCACATCTGCCTAAGCACAATCCTACCAGCCATGGGGCCAGTTAACCACGGACTAAAAGCTTTGAAATGTTTAGCCAAAATGAATCTCTCTTCCTTAAGCTGATTTCCATGAGGTGTTAGGTCATCCTGACAATTCGCCGACCTCCAGGC
>LOJH01067435.1:0-10222 GCA_001685095.1 Ellobius talpinus | reverse complement strand
CTCTGGTGGGGAGAGAGGGTGGGAGGGAGGGGAAAAGAGACAGGGGTGGGGGCAGACAGATATTTAACAACTTAACAACAATGCAATGATAACATGTTAGTGTCTTTGGCCTAAACTTGAGTTGTGGGCCCTAGAGAAAAATCTCAGTGTTCTAGAAGGCCTGCAAACCTGAGTAACCATGCGGCTGCCCAGTCCACCTGAAAAGGCCTCTCTTACTCTGAGGTTCCTTGAAGAGAAAACGGGGAGCAACCAACTAAACAAATAGCCCATAACCTGCTCTCATGAACTTGAGAAGTCTCTACTTTGAAATGAGAGTAAGTCTGCCCTACCCTAGCAGAAATGAGCAAGTAAATCTTCTACACATCTATTTGATGAAAGCCCAGAGAAACACAAGAAACAAACTTCCATGTAAGAAGGGGAGACATATGAGGGAGAGCAGCAGCTGGGAGCAGGGAGGATGTGACCTAACAGGCCCCAAGGCTTGGGGGTTAGCATGATTCTAGAGCATCCCCACTGAGGGCTAACATAAGAATACAGACAAACTTTTAAGGTGAAACCTAGAAACCAGAGCAAAGTGCTTTCACAGACTTGGAAAAAAAACCAAACAGAACCATTGGAACTGAACACTAAAGATGGAATTCACAGCATGAAGCAAGCAAAGAGCCCAGCTGAGGAGACAGGACAGTGTCAGGTCCCAAAGAAACCTGGAACGGGTCTTACTCAGTACCTCTGGCTCTTGCCAGCAGTTCTCACCCCCTCAAGCCCCCACACACCCTAACCCTCTCCACTCCAAGGGACTGGACTTCTGTTCCCCTTCATCCAGCTTGTGATTTCAATATAACTCAACCCTTTTGATTACAAGTCATTTTGCCCCTCTTGGTTTCCATGAGCTGTCTTGGTCCTCTTGGCCCTTTTTCCTCTCTCCGCTCTTTCTCTCTCCCCATGTCCCCCCTCCCCACATGGCCCTGTTCAGTCTAGTCCCTTCCAGATGCACCTGCTGTATTCTCCCTCCTATCTACAGTGATACCCTTCTCCTCAACCATGCTTTGGGGCGCTCGTGTCCTTCTTTCCACGCAGACAGAATGGAATGTGGCTCGGGGGCTATGTGAGACAAAAAACAGAGAAGCCAAAAAGAAAAATAGAGGATGGGTACAGGGGGCACTCAGTATTGAACTGGAATTTCAGAGAGGGGAGATGGCAAAGGGGCTTTGTCTTCAGGGATAACACTAGCGAATATCCCCAAACTGAGACAAGATACTGCCTCATGAATTTAAGAATTATAATTGACTCCTGCAAAGCACATGAAATTTACATAAAGACACAGCCTGTGATGAGGCTATTTCTGTAGCTTAGAAACAGCAAATACCTGCAGCCTTACTATGGGGAGGAAAAAAAGCCAAACAAATTCCTAACTGAGCTACCTTCCTGAAAACTCTCAAATATGTGAAGTCTGATACAAGCCTTGACTGCAGTGTCCCAGGTGGGATCCTGGACAGAGAAGGACAGGAAGTAGAAGCTAGGAAAATGTAAAGAACCTTGCTTTACTGCTAATATATTATTTCATTAACAGCGAAACTGGACGGGGGGTGGGGGGGGCTCTTTGCTCTAGGTCTCAGGTGTTGTGATGGCATTCCTAGCTTTTGGTACAAGTGTCCCGACTGCAGCAAGACATCCTAAAGAGGGTTCTTGTGCCCCTCCCCCAGCTACATACACTAGAGACAATGGATACCAAGGACTTGAATTTTTCCCGGGAGTCTGAAAAGGTAAAGGCTGCTGTGGTTCTAGCGCCAGCAGAAGGGGGTCTTTCCTCCCGAAAGGAAGGAGTTTGCATGCACTTTGTCAGATACACCTGGAACTGGGAGCATGCGCAATGACGGCTGGAGGATGGTTGATAATGGCCAGAACCGGGGCTTACTTGTGCATACTTATGACCCTTAACTTAAACCTAAATCTCATGTCAGAATCCCAAAGACAGACTCGGGGTCCCCAGAGGGGTCGCTGGGTTTCTGTATTGGTTCTTCTTCCCAGTGAGGCTGGTGCTGTAGTTTTCTTTGTATTGCTGTGATGAACACCATGACCCAAGCCACCTGTGGAAGCAAGGGTTTGTTTAGCTTACACTAACACATCACTGTCCATCAGAGAGGAAAGTCACGGCAAAAACTCAAGGCGGGAATCTGCTGTCCAGAGCTTAAGCAGAAGCTCTGGAGAAATTCTGCTTGCTGGCTTGGATTTCATGGCTTTCTTAGGATGCATCCCACACTGAGGACTAACTGCTCACGGGTGGTACCATTCACAGTGAGCTAGGGTCCCTTCTATCAATCATGACTCAGGGAAACAACCTACAGCTTGCTTACAGGCCAATCTGATGGAGGTATTTTCTCAACTGTGGTTTCTTCTTCCCAGATGACTGTAGCTTGTATCAAGTTTGCAAACAAACAAACAAACAAAAAACAACAAAACCAGCCAGCAGGGTCAGATTGAGTAACTCTTTCTCTATTTCCACCACTGCTTATCTCTTTAATTGATTGGTGGTGTGGCCAAGCTTAGCCTGTTAGGACTGCTCAAGAGCCAGGACTTTGATCCAAATGACAGCAGCAGGTACTGGGGCCTGGGTGGGTATCTGCAGTGTGTGCTGGGCTTCTGTGTCCTGGAACAAGAAATTAGACAGAGACCTGTGGAAAGAAGCAGAAGCAGGGACAGTTCATTAGAGAAAGACGGACTTCTAAGAGGTGTGCATGACGTAGGCCGGCTGTGGACATGCCCATCGTGTCTGGGCTCCAGTCTTTCTTCCAAAGTGCTCTGAAAAAGTTGCAAGAACTGTGTGAAATCCTTGTGGACAAACACATTTCCCCTCTGCTTGGCACTGAGCATCAGCCTTTTCCTTTCCCAGAGTGAGATTCTGGGAACTAGGATTCCTGGAGGTCCATTGTTTCAAGGGCCTGATAGCCACAGGGAGGGGCACAGGGGCTCCTTAGGGAATAGTCCAGTCCCTCCTGCTCAGAAAGCTAAAATTTCCACCTTCCTCTTTACCAGCAGGTCTTTCTTGTGTACTAATTTTACACTCTGCATAAAGCTTTCCTGGACCACATTCTCCATCCAACTTTACCACCTCCTTTAAAGCTCTGGTCACACTGATAATATATCTTAAAAGGTCTCATGTGATGCTCATAATAATTTAGGGCTGACACAGAAGTAGACAAAGAAAGGCTATTGAGGGGCTAAGATATCTCCAGATAATTCAGTTATACATTTGCAACATTATGACTCTCCGCAGATCTGAAATTTATAGTTGTTGGTCAGCTAGCTCCATAGAATCCTTAATGTATGCATGACTTTTTCTGTACCCTTAAGTTTATACAAATAGAAGATTCGAGTAACAAGATAATTGGTGAAAATTGGTAATACCGAACTTCCTATGTGGCATTCTTAATTTTTCTGTAAACCTAAATTCAGCATTCCTCAGGACTCTCAAACGATAGATTCCTGTTTACCAGGAACTTCCCTTAATCCACCTCCATTGGTCAACCACCTAGGACAAGGGCATCTAGTTCTCAGTCAATCTGAAGAGCCTTTATCATCCCAAAGACCCCTGCTTGCTGGTTGCCATAAAAGGCCCTTGATTTCCCTCCATTTTGCTTTCCTTTGCTCCCAGAGCAATAGCCCTGGCAGTCGCTCCCCAATAAAACTTTCTATTACTAGAGTGGACCAGTTGGGTGATTCCAGTATACCCTAATTTACATTTAATGCTGAAAATAGGAGAGACACTGTCCCCCCCCAAAAAAAGCCCTTCCCCTCCAAACTGCCAATTTGCTCCACCCCATGCCACCCCCACTGACTTCTGCCATCCACTCTATCCAACTATAAAATTTAGAGTCTATCATTTCAGCTACATCTTTCCTCCATTGCTCTGCCCACTGCTCACATACTTGGGCAAGGGTCCTCCTGGAGCTGCCTGCTCTCACACTCTCGCTCACATTCTCCCTGGAGCCTTCTCAAAAAAATGTCATACCAAATACCAGGCAGCTCCCCTACACCTTTCTGTTCACCTATTGTACAGAAAATGGATGCCTTCCGACTGTGATACCAGGTATCTCTTTGACAAGTCTCAATCTCTTTGGGAACACCCTTGGATTGAGACTTTATCCCTTCCTGCCCCCACTGTATGTACTCCTATGCTTCAAGGGCATCTCCCTTTCTCTGGCAAGATGCCTGTTTAACTTTTTCTCTGTCTCCTTTACTCCCTAAACTAGATTAGACCTATTCACATCTGACTTCTCTTACATGACTTCTCTACTCTCTTTTCCTCCTTGGATTCATATCTCATTAAGCCTTGATGCTTTATATTTTTACTGCAATGCAGCTCAGCTGCAGTACAAACATGATAATCAGTTCCAATGACCAGAAAATGGAAAATTCAATTTCCAGTTTTTCACAGATTGAACTTCTGCTTCTCCACAAGCAAATAATCTGAAAATACCCTTCTTTCTAAGCTTCCTTTGTTCTGTGATGTTGTCCCTCTCTCTGATCACTGGGTTCAGTCTTACAGGGATTAAAATGTCCTTTTGGTATGGATGACATTGGAAAAAATGTCAAATGTTGTTTTACTCTTTTAAAAAGCTGGCTCTGAAGATGGGAGTTGGCCTTCCTACTCTAGACCCAAGTATGTTTGTTCTGTCTTGGGTCAGGCTATCCACCTGGCTCTATGACAGGGAGAAGGTGAACAGCCAAAAAGTCCAGGGAAAAGATGCTTTGCACTTGAGAACAGCTGCTCGAGCCAGGCCAGTGGCTCACAGTCTCTTTGTGCTGCTGCAGATCCAGCTGGCTGTAGAACTCTCAGCTCCTTCTCCAGCACCATGTCTGCCTGCATGCCACCATGCTTCCTTCCATGATGATAATGCACGAAACCTCTGAACCATAAGCCAGGCCCAATTAAATGCTTTCCTTTGTAAGTTTCTGTGGCCATGGTGTCTCTTCATAGCAGTAGAAACCCTAAAATAAAAGTTAGTACCAAAGACTAGGGTATTGCTGTGAAAGACTTGACTATGCTTTTGGAGGAATGTGGACTTTGGGAGTTTGGATTAGAAAAACAGTTGTATGCTTTTAAGCTAAACTTCATGGTCTATCCTAGTAGGACCATGGAAGACAGTGTTGCCAAGGGTGATTTGAATTGTGGGGGCCTGGCTCAAGAGGTTTCAGAGGAGGAGAATTTTAGTATGTGACCTAGAGACTGTTGTTGTGATATTTTGGCAAAGAATGTGGCTGTTTCTGCCCTTGTCCACAAAGTCTGCCTGAGGCTTAGTTGATGAGTTTTAAATTAATTGCATTGGCAGAGGAAATCTCAAAACAGCCTTGTATTGACTCTGTCATGTAGTGGTCATTCTCCTACAGATCAATAATGAAAAGAGGCAAGCTGAGCAAGAAAAAAATACAAAATGTACAATTTGAGAAAAAGGGGGCACCAGAAAGTGAAATGGAGCTAAATTCTGTGTTTAAACAGTTTAAGAAAATCCTGCTGTTAAATGCAATAAAGAGAATAGTGATCTCAGGGAAAGATCCCAGCTAGTGAAGCTTCCAACTTGTCAAAAAGAATACAAAAGAAATCAAAGATATGATCAGAGAAAGAAATTAAACCAAAATAAAGCAAAGCCAATCATAACACTTTAAATCAATAAGTTTTCATATTGAAACAAAACATTAAGAAGATTAATTTTATTGAAATATTTAATAACTTAACTTATACCTTTAATTATAGTGGAGTTTAAATATTTAATACTGAAGAGTATAAATACAAGGAGAAATGGTTAAATGTGATGAGTTCCTAGTAAGGTTTCCATGCACTTAAAGGATAGGCACAGTGATGTCAGCTGGTGAGCTTTTCCTGAAGGTGTCACAGGGTGTGGTTTTCAGGCAGGAAGAGAAGACCTGCAGAGGATGTCATTACTCAGAGCTTAACAGAGTCTTCTTCCTATTAAATTTCACATCCTCCACTTTATCTCAAGCATAGAAAATGATAAAATGGTTTAATATGGATAAAGTAGTGATGGATTTATGTCAAGTGGATAAATTCTTAAATGATAGAAATGGCTGAATCTCATTCAAACATAGAGTTGTCATCCAAAGAACTGTGAAGCTGCACTGACCAACTCTGCACAAAACAGAGCTTCTCTTTCAAAAGTCAAGCCTACCAAATATTTAGGGAAAAAATGGATTTGTTTAGACAAACTAGCTTTTCATTAGAAAGAAAAACTTCCAAATCACTCTATGAGACCAATATTGCCCTAATTTCAAAGTCAGAGCAAGTTATCACACACACACACACACACACACACACACACACACACACAATCATAGCCACAAACCAAGATATTTTGGGATCATAGACAATGATGCCACTATTGTCTCTTATCTCCCAGGGTAAGGCCATTAATATTTTTTTTCTTCCTAAGAAGCCTATAGGACACCTTCCTGCTAGGTAGCCAGGAGAAGCTTCCCATTTGATTTGAGATTAATTTCTTTGTGTTCTGCAGTCAAAGAGTATGGTGTCTTCAGCAACAGATCTCACCATGTATTTATGGTGGGTAACTAGATCAGTAGCAATAGCTTGTGTTATTATCAGAATACCTGGGGTCTCCCGGGCCAGTACCCCATAGGGAGCCATCCCACACCTTGCTCTGCAATGTCCTTTTAATATTAATGTCTTCTGGTAACAGCATTGTCCACCCATACAGGGAATATCTGTTTAAATTCATTTTTAAAATGTATACTTTGAAATTAACTCATTATCTAGTAGGTTTCCACAGGCTTTCTCATACATCCTTAGTTTAGGTTAGTCCACCCTCTTCCCCTCCTTTCCATCTTTTTCCAGCTCCCAGCCCCACTTAATCTTCATAACCCCAGCATTTCCCATTTCCTTGACATTCCAAGTATTCTACTATTCTCTAATTACATTTTAAATTCCCAGTTAAGCCTTTCCACACCCAGTATTCCACCTCCCAACTTTCCTTTTAGCTAAAATCCACAATCTGCCCTGTATGGCTCCTTTTTAGACAGTCTCTTGAAGGTTTTATCCCACATGTTTGCTGCCACTTATTAGGTAAAGGGAGGAAAAGACTAGGGATTTCTCTGTCTCTAGCATTTAGTTAGTGGTAAGCAGTGGGAGCACAATATGAATTCATTAGCCTAGGCACTGGGAGAAGCCATGTTTCCCATGGGCTAATTGAAAAAAGATCACTGGCAGACCTAAAGAGACACGACGGATTTGAACCCCTTAGAGTTAGCCTCTGTAAGATGTCTATCCTTTGTCTGGGTGTCAGACACTGTTTAATAAGGGGACCCAAGCTAGCTGGTGCAGCACCAGGTCAAGCCAATGGGAACAGTGGCCACCCACATTCATGAAGAGCAGTCTCTCTTTCTCTCCATTTTGATTTCAATCTCTAGAGACAGAAAAAAACAGAAAAGAAAGGTAAAAGATGAAGGGATGCATTATAACATCCTTGAGCAGAGCAAAGACAGGTAAGGACCAGATGGAGAGCGGGGCATGCTGGGATGGCAGAAAGCAAACAGCATCACTGTTCCAGCACCGCAAGGACACAATTTTTGTTGGTGTCATGGACCACCACTGTGACTCAAGCATTGATGTCTATAATTTCAATGAACACAAAATGTCATTGTCCATAATGTTCATGTCTCCAAATTCGTTCACAGCAGTTCACATCATAATGGTTTTTAATGCCATTTGAAACATACCATGAATATTATTAGATTGTTGCAACTTACCTTGGAGTTACCTTATTTGATGAGCTAGCCAAACTCATCTGTATAAGAAGAGACTAAAATTTGAGAGACCAAATAACTGTCTGAAAGGAGACTTAGGAGCACCTTGTAAACTCCAGTCTCTTCTAAGAGGCACCCTTATCTACCTGGCTGCCTCCTGCACTTTAAGACATTTTCCCAAGTGTACCTTTTACACAGTAGCCCACACAAAATACAAAATAATTTCTTTCCAACTGACTAGTTCCAAATTTGTCTTTTATTAGAGAATTCTATCAGTGGTCCGATGAGTAACTCTGACAGAGAGACGTCTGTCCAGTGAGATGTGTTTGAGGGCTCAGCTGGTGAGAAAGGAACAAGGGGAGAAATCTCTGAAAGAAGGCTACACAGGGAAGATGATGCTAGGCTTTGAGGAACATAGACAAGGGAACAGGAGAAATAAAAAAGCATTAACCCACAGAGAAATTTTGAGGGTGACTGCTTTAGGGCAGGATACTCATCTTACGTTTTTTCAAAACCTTCTAGAGTCTTGAGTCTAGACAGGATACTGCAAACCCAAAGTCTCCTGAGAAGTGAAGACACTTACCTGCCTCTAGCTGTTGGCTGTGACTAAATCCAGACCCTGCTGCCACTTGGATCCTATGTTAGAAGAGGAGTCAGGGATTATCTTTAGAATTAGCCTAGATAATATCAAGTTAAATCTAGGCTTGAGATTCCCTAGTCATCTGACACCACCCTCCAGGCTGTCTGACATATGGGCTCTTGGTCAGTTGCCTAAACACCCATTTTGCCTAGCCATTTCTGCCTATGACCTTGAGCAGTTTCTTTACCTTCTTCCAGATGGCTTCACAGAGTTGTTGTGACCACAGAGTGAGGCTTAGTCACTGGAAAGTGCCCCTAGGGCACTGTCCATCACCTAAGTAAGAGGCTGGAGTAGGATGCAGTTTACATTCTCTAAAGCCCACTTATTCTAGACTGGAGCAAAGCAAAGACAGTTAATGGGGGATAATGCTGGGGGTCCCGCTGATCAAATGCACCTCCACTAATGTGGTGGCTTATCATTCACCTCCTTGTTAAATTTATTTAGAAATTCACTCTGCAGGACAAGCACTGAATTCCGAGAAAGATCGCCTTGAATTTGAACAAATTCTGGGGAAAGGATTTCCAAATCTGCAGAGGCTAAAACGCAGGATAGTGCAGTTTTATTACTTGATGTTCAATTATCTCACAGTCATAAAAATCTACTGGAGGAGCAGATGTGCCCACTTTTTAATCACCGAGGGCTTTGCAATCGCGCCATTCATTTGGAATTATCCGCCAGAATAAGAAGAAAACATACTTCAGGTCCTCCATGTCCCAAGACCCCGAACTCTGTTGCTCTGGCTTTCTCCTTTGAAAGCAAGCTTTAATTGTGCAGATGGAAGGAGAGAAAAACAGAAAAGACTGTGAAATGGAGGCTTGACTGGACCCTACGCTCTGAGAACCTCAAGCCCCTTTCTGTGTATAAACCAGTCCTCGCCACCCATACCCCAGCCTGCACCACTACAGTTGCCTGTGATAGAGAGAGGCCACATGACATCTCCAGCCCCACACAACCATCAACGCAATTGGTGTTTAAAGGCTGATGTCAATTTTCTAGTGGAACAGACACAAAATATTCCAGAATTCATGAAATCTAAAGTTATCCTCTTTACCGTTTATACAAGATAGCCATAAACCTAGTTTCATAAGGGATATTATAACTACTAAAATCAGACCTCAATTCATCAGTTTTAGCAATTTGTATATATTTTTAGAAAGTTCTTTATTATTTATTTTATTTTTGCTGCATGTGTTTGCTTGCATAAAGTTAAGTGCACTGTGTCCATGTAGGAGTCTACTGAAAAGCCAGATCCCAGGAGCAAGAGGTGTAGCAGTTGTTGAGTTGTCACGGGGCTGCTGGGAACAGAACCCCAGCCATTTGCAAGAACAATAAGCTCTGTTAATGACACAGCCCTCTTTCCAGCTCCTGGCGAACTGTGTCTAAAAGACTAAGATCAGATATTTGATTAGCTGCCAGGCAGTGGTGGTGCATGCCTTTAATCCCAGCACTTGGGAAGCAGAGGCAGGCAAATCTCTGTGAATTTAAGTCCAGCCTTGTCTACAAAGTGAGTCCAGGACAGCAGGGCTACACAGAGAAACTATTTCTTGAAAGAGAAAACAAACAAACAACAACAACAAAGGTATTTGATTAGAGACTTCAGGTAACACTGATTCCAAGCTGAGATTACAACTCAAAACCCTAAACAACCTGGAAACCTGCATTTCTGCCCACTACCCTTGCAATAACTTTTCTTTCAATTACACGACATACATGCAATCCACTCTTCATGTGTCTCAAGTTCCAGTCAGTCCACAGAGATTCACGACTAGATTTGCTGCCTACAAACACTCTTGAACTAAAAAAAAAAAA
>LOJH01067424.1:0-10223 GCA_001685095.1 Ellobius talpinus | reverse complement strand
AGAGAGAGAGAGAGAGAGAGAGAGACAGAGAGAGAGAGACAGAGAGAGAGAGAGTAGGCAGAGTCAGAGAGATGCCATGTAGTTGTTGAACAAAAAGGATGCCAGAACCTTACCTGTAGTCCACAACTTCATAGTGATACATAGATTAATAGAAATGAGTTAATTTAAGATGTAAGCTATTGACTAAGCAGTGCTGTAATTAATATAGTTTTATGTGATTATTTGGGTCTGGGCAGCTGGGAAACTAAATTGCAGTCTCTGCTTACAGAGAACTAGGGATGTAAATTTCACTGTACACCTGAAATTCTGAGAATCACGAGTATTGTAACCTGAAATACCACATCTTGCTTCTGAAGCCAAGTGACTTCTGCCTTTTATTCTATTCAGGGTCTCAACAGATTGAATTCACCTATCAACTCAAGCGCTAATCTCTTCCAGGAGCACCTATACTAGAAATAATGTCTTACATGATATTCAATCATCTTTTGATCAAATTAAGACATGAAATTAACCACCAAAATCCACATTACCTTGGTCACATGTATATCAGGGTCCAGTGTCATGTTACTGACTTTACATTACCACCACCACTCTCTCCAATGTCTTTTCTCAGTCACAACCCCTTTATTTTTGCCTTTTAAACAGCTTAATATTTCATCCGAACTTATTTCTACAATCTGAATGTTCAGTCTTTTAAAATGCTTGATTTTTTGAGGGTTCTTCTTTTCATCTCTTTATTTATTCTTCCATAAATATCCAAATGAATAAATTTCTCCACCCTATACCTTCCGTGCAAGTAAAGCTAATAGTTGCTTTCTAGTATTTCCACATTACACAGTGGATTTCACCTGAAAACATTTAAATGATTTTATTGGATCATAGATGCCTCTCCCTCTGTCCTGTGAATACTCTTATATGGTGCCTTCATTTAGGTCATTGTTGATATGGGTTCTCCATTGCCTTATTATATAATATTATCTGGAGCAGTTTAAGCTCATTAGATAATTTTGTCATTTACTGTGATGAAATATCTGATGAGAGAACTGAAAGCAGAGTTAATTTTGGCTCATGTTTTGAGGGTGTAGCCCATTTTATGGGGAAGGCATGGTGGCTGCAGGAATGTGAGGGAAATGGTCACACCGTCTGAATTCAGAAAATGGAGAGAGATGAATGTGGTGTTGTACTTGATTTACCCTTGGTCTCTGTGTGGAACCCCATTCACAGAATACTGCCGCTTTCATGTGATTATTTCAAGTCAGCTAAACCTCTGTGGAAACGCACTTTCTGATAGCCCCAAAAGTTTGTCTTTAGATCTAATCAGGGTGACAAATGTGATTTATCATTGTGAGTCTACCCTCTCTCAACATGATAATTAAATATATCACCTTAAGTTATAATATTTTGCCTCTGTCTCAGTGGAGAGATGACACAATGTTCAAAAAAGGATAAGAGAAAGAAGTTCCAGCAATACTATGGCCTAGAGAACACAGATCCAGGTGGCGAGTGAAGCTTCAAAGGTGAAGTATTCTGAGGCACCACAGAGCTTTCAATAATCTGTTTTAAAATCACAGCAGTTGGACTGAAGTCTAAGTCCTTGCCAACACTTCATGAGTGGTGAATCTCACATGTATAAGTAAATTGAAGGAGATTCAGAAAGATGGTGTAATGGAAAAAGAGAATGAAGGACAAAGAAGAGAGGGAACACAGAAAAATAAGATAAAACAAAGAAAATGAAAAAGAAGAAATAAAAGAAAGAAGAAAATAACAGTGGGAGAAAAGAAAATCTAGTTAGAACATGAAGTTGGCTGTGATGGCAACTTACCTGGATGAAGAGGTCACTTTTTTAATTACTACTATACATTTAATAATTAAATATTCAAAAGAAAGACTCAAGGAGGAAGTTAACACTGACAAATTTATTACATACCTTATTCTTCATAAGATATATTCTTCATATAAAATTATATGGAAACAGATATTCTGCATTGTCCTCTGAATAAAGTCTCCCTAATGTTAGTGCACATAGTGAAATACTCTGAAGGACTTTACAACAACTCCATTTGTTAATATCGCATTGGCAGGCTCTCAGGTGGTTTCTGATCTGCTGCAGTTGTGTGTGAAAGGGAAGAGGGAAAATTTAAAACATCTGATGCTATATTTGCTAACTCTTGATCTTCTGCGTCCAAAGATATGGACTTTGTGATTTGAATAACCATGACAATTGAGTTCCACAGGTGAGAATGTGCGATTGTAAGAATTTGTGTACCTCTCTATATAATCACCTGTAACGAGTATGGTACTAAACTTAATCTCTGCCAGCCTTTCAGGTTAAGAACAGAATGCCTTACAGTTGTTTGTGTTTATAGTATTGGGTAGATAGACTTGAATTCTAATATTTGATTCATAATATGTCATTATCATTGGAAGACAGATCAACAGATAGATAGATAGATAGATAGATAGATAGATAGACAGACAGACAGACAGCTCTTGGCTATATTTACTTTGTTTGACTAGCTAATTAATTGGGTAGTATAATTATACCCATGACCCCAGTTGACAACTCAAAGACTATTGGATGAATGTATATCAGTATACAGAACAATTGAGACTTCACTGGGTTTTCCTTGCTATATGCCCACCATAATGAGAATAGGCATAAGCAGGTTCCTTACCACCTGCATCACAATGCACACTACACAGCTATGGCAGGATCCACAGTGTCTCTGCCTTGTCTAAAATGTGTCACCAACCCCATTTTAAGTCATCAATTGTAGTCACAATAAATCATTCTCATGTAAACCTTCTTTCAAATTCTCACTAGTGAAGTATAAGAACAGTATACAAAGATGTGATATTTGTTTGCTGCATTTTTAAAGGTACAATCTACCATCCTAACAGCTGTAACTAAAGCTTTGTTCCCTTTTCTGATACGTCTGATGAGACAGAACATTCTTTGTGTATGTGAAGAAACAGGAGAAAGAGGCAGAATAAATTAACTGGGAATTTTTGGTGAATGAATTATAGCATTTCATCTGAGCATATACTCTATCTTAAACCCAATGAGCAAAGAAGGATATCTGCATGAACTTCCGCTTAGATACCTTTGACTTGTGTTCTCTTTTAACCTATAAGCCATGTCACTTCTGTAACTGTCCTACAACATGCTGCATTTGGAGGCTGCTCTGTCTTAACTTGATAATGAACGACTATTCCATGCTTCTTATCCATATCCTCAAATCCTAGACTATGCCTGCTGTGGGGAGAAGATAAAGTCCCAAGGGAATGTTGTTTGACATGAGCATGGCCATGCAAGGATTCCAATACCTCAGAACCAATGCAATGTCAAAGCTATCCCCTTGTCTGTGTGTTATTAATGGAGTATATAGAAAATGATGACTGCTGCTTTCTCCTCTTGGATATTTACAACCTGAGTCTGCTTCCCTTCAGACACACACTTTTGAGGCGAGCCAAACTTGCCTCCTTGTTCAGCTGAATGTGGTATACTTGCCTGTAAGATTCAGTTGTATGAAGGAAACTAGATGAGTTTCTGAGCTGCTGGTGGAGCATCCATATCGGCACCCAGAGACCACTGCATCCAGGTTTTCTTTATGTATGTCTGTAATTTCTTCATTTCCTGTCACCCCAGTTAGTGACATACTCAAGGCACACAGATCACCTTAGTCAGCTATTCTACATTTTATGTTTTACCTTGTCATAGTATCTAGTATTTTACAGCTTCTAAAATATTACTATGCTCTCTCAAACGTGTTCTTAAAGACCATTCATTATCTTATATCCATGTCTATACAAAACTTCATATGTATTTTTGCCCTTTTGCCAATTTATTATGTAGCCCTGGGAAAAATTACAAAAATGGATGAACTCAATTCTTCAACTTTATATGATCTACTGAGTTGCACCCCTGCAAATTCATTGGTTCTAGTCTGAAATAACTCAGCCTTTCTTTCTTTCCTTCTTTCTTTCTTTTCTTTTTTTTTTGACAGAGTTTCTGTGTGTAGCTTCGGCTGTCCTAGAACTCACTCTGTAGACCAGGTTGACCTCAAACTCACAGAGATCCACCTGCCTCTGCCTCCAAAGTGCTGAAATTAAAGGTGTGCACCACCACCACCCAGCTAAACCTTTATTTATATTTGCACTATTTTTCTAGTGTTTGTAAAGATAGAATTGCCTCCCCTTTTCTTACTTTTGGTGGATACCATTTTGCCCAACCTATAAAAAAATTTAAAAGATAAAACAGAAAACTTCCAAAATTTTCATTATTTCATATGCCTACCTTAATTTAGGCCTATTTCCTTTTTCTCTTTCTGTAGATACTAAAGAAAAAATGGTCATTGTATCCTTATTTTCCACAGACTATTTATTTTTTCTCACTTATTAATAAATCTTAAAATACTTTAGATGACATCTTGGCCTGAAATGCTCTTAAAATTTTTGCAGACATCTCTCTTTCATGTCCACAACTCCCCTGAAATCAATCATACTGAACAATTGAAGGAAAGCTGATCCTTTCTCTCTCTGGTCTCATCCATTTGACATTTTCAAATGCATAATGAAGTCACACCCAGACTTATATTTTAAATTTGGTCTGGCCCTAGCTCTCTGATATTTGACCCAGTCATTAAATGCTGAGATCACAGAATCATAGATTGCCATAAATTGCCACTCTTCTTGTACTTACTAAATAGACCTCCGAATTACTTTCCTGAGCTTCTTTTACAATCTATTTGTCATTTCCTCTCAAGGCCTTATATAACACTTTACATTGTCTTTCCTTCAGATGTTTACACTCAGTTGTGGACAAGACATCCTTACCTGAGGTGTATCAGATGCTTAAATTCCCCCAAGACTTCTCATTGGCATCAGGATATAGTTTGTGAGGGTTATGTTTGTTTGCTTGTTTTTGTTGTTATTACATTAATTTAGTTTATTGACTGATTAGGTGATTTTGTGTGTGTGTGTGTGTGTGTGAATATTTCATGATGCTTTGCACATGTGGAGGTTAGATGACAACTTTAAAGAGTCAGTTTTTCCCTTCCACCATATGTATCCCAGGGACTGGACTCGAGTGATCAGTCTCGGAGACAAATGCCTTTCTGCACTGAGTCATCTCACTTGCACAATTGTGTGGTGTCATTTCAACTGTATTTTAATAAATAAACACTACCTGAAGATCTTAGAGCAAAACAGCCCCACTGGTCAGCCTTACAGACCAGGTTATGATAGCACACACCTTTAATCCCAGTAGCCACACTAGCTAGCTACCATAGAAACCAGGCTGTGCATGCCTTTAATCACAGTGGTGCACACCTTTAATTCTAGCCCTAGGGAGGATTATAAAATGGGAGGAAATAGCTCTCAACACACAGTCTCAGCCTGAGATTCCAGAAGGCAGGATCACCATTTTTAGACTGAGTTTGAGGTAAGAGCCAGTGGCTGGCTTTTTTGCTTTTTGGATCTTCAGGTTGAACCTCAATTTCTGACACTGAGTTTTTATTAATTGTGCTTCACAATTGTTTGTTTTTGAAAGACAAGGTTTATCATGCAGCTCTGGTTGGCCTAAAATTTGCTAAAAACAAGCTAGTCTCAAATTCCGGGTACTCCTCCTGTGCTTTCTGGGTGCTGGGTTTATAAGTGTGTACCAACACAACTGGTTTTATTCTGTGTTTTAATTTGCATAGTCTGAGCTCTTCTTTGCTCTCCTTCTTCAGCTCAGTAATTCATTAATTCACTGTGTTCTGTTTGCTCCAATCTTATCACTTCAAATATGTCATGGTCTTTTGTGTGTTTCTCCATAACTCACGGAACTCTTGTCCAATCAATTCTCTCTTTCATTTCTCTCACTTTTCTGCTTCCAAGGAAAAGATTTCTTTGATTTCCAGAGGAATTTCTCTTTTTTCTTTTTGTTGTACTGCTGTGCTCATTCCAATTTTGCCTTCCATGCACAATTACCCAGTTTCTAATTACTACTCAAGCCCCAAGATTCATACACGGATCTGTCAGTAACACCATAGTGTTCCACTCAACATCATGCTTATTTCTGTCTCCCGGAGATAAAGGAAGAACTTGGCTGAGTGGTGAGTTGGAATAGGGTTTTTAAAAATACCTCTGTCTGTCTTTGAGTTCGTAGGCCAGACTAAAGCAGTATATTCCCACAACTAATTTAGTATATTTTATCTCCAACTCTCAAAGTCCTAGTTAAATCTATCAATTAAATTTTCCAATTAAGTCAGGATGGGAATTTTATTTATTGGGCCATTGAAATACTGAAACATCCTATTTTCTGACCCACTGTAGTTGCACATTTGCAGAATAAGTTTATAAAAGTCTTTAGTAGTGCATACCATTGAGGCTTAAAAACATCCTGAGAGAATCCAAATGGACTTTAGGAGGGTTAATTTTTTTATTCTTTGGTTTTTCTTTTTGTTTGTTTTCTTTTTCATTTCAAGACAGGGTTTTTATGTGTAGCTGTGTTGGAACTAGCTTTGTAGACCAGGCTGTTCTTGAACTCAGAGAACCACCTGTCTCTTCCTCCTTAGTGCTATGATTAAAGATGTGTGTGCCACCACTGACCAGAGGTGATTTTTTATTATTTACATGCACATGTTTGTCTCTGTGTGTATGCTTATATGTATGTAGTATCTACAGAGGTCAGAAAGGAGTGTTGGGTCTCCTGAAGTTCTAGTTACAAGTAGTTGTGAGCTCATGGGTGCTCAGAACTGAACTTAAGTCCTCTCTAAAAGCAACAAGTCTGCTTAACCAATGAGCAATATTGCCAGCCTTCAAAGAGGAATTTGGAATAGATAGAATGAAAACAAGATGGGAGAGAAATAAGAATAAAGAAACAATGAGCAAAGAAAGGGAGTTTTTCTCTGCTACTTAAAGCAGGTTATTTCATTACTCCTAAAAACCGTGTTGGATGGGAAACAAGGAAAAGTGTTACAGATAGTTACTAAAGAAGCAGAGTACAGAGAAGTAGAATCGGGTCTTCAGTTGAGAAAACAGAAGACTAAATTTGAGGTGAAAAATAATAAATCAGATATGAAGTCAAAGAGATTTACAGACTGAGTAGTATATTTTTTTGATTGGTAAGTGAAAAAAATGGTCCCTGAAATCATAGAACAGGGTAAAGACCAATCTGAAGCCACAGTCAAGTCTGTCAACAGTGACCTGACAGCCCTTCCCCTCAAAGGCTGCCTCTTATAAAATGTGAAGTATCTAAATAAAGGTCAAAGAGGAAGATATATAGGGAGAACTGGAAAATCAGATGAATAATGGAAAGTGCACCATGGGATAAAATAAGTGACTATATATGTGAATAGACTCATTTTTAATTCATGGATGTTCTACTTATTCAACGTTTAGTGTCTGTGGTTTAGTAGTGGTTTGGCACTTGCAGCAAAAGAGCAAAAATAATGAAAATATGATGCCGGCAAAACCATCCATCAATCTGAGAAGCAGAGTGCTGGCAGGTCAGAGTTCAAGATCAAGTCTTAGCTTGGAACAGCCTCATATTCTCAATCAAATACCAGCATTTCATAGCTCTTTCATTTAAATTAGAAAACTAAATGTCATCCATCTATAACATGTGCCTATCGGGGTCTTCATTGAAACATAAAACAGGCAAAAGCAAAGGGACAAGCATGCCATTTGTGAGAAAGATTGTTTGTTTTTTTATCCTAAAATGTGTGGAGTGGGAAGGCCATAAAAGTTGTTTTCATTTGGAAGTCAAACTTGTTTTCCACACACTTAATAGCTGTTTTATTTATAACTAATATGGGGCAATTAACAGGACAATGCTTGCTTCTTTCTGAGCTCAAGTCAATTATTTTGTGTATACTAAGTATATACTAATATATACAGCAAATATATTTTGCAAATCTTTGGACCTTTTGAGCATAGGCGTCAGTGACTACAACACAGTGTACAGGGAAAAAAAAGTGCACATGCACACACATGATTCTGGTTTTCTTTTTCTTTTTTTAGTAACAAAGATTAGCATGCAGCAGGAAGGAAAATATTTGTTAGTAGGAATAATTAACCTTTCTTAGAGCTGTTGCTGTTTGCCAGGTATCGTCTTCAGCTTTTGTGTTTCCTCACTTAATCCTCTCAATGTCCTTTCCATACATGCTTTCATATTAAATCTCTAACACAAATGAGAATTCTAGGACACAGAGACAGAAAGCCACTCACCCTAATTTCCATCGCTAGTGAAGCATACTGATTGATTTTATTCTGAGAATAGGAACTTCATAATCAGGCATATATTTGCACAGAACTCAAACAAAACCAACCACAGGCTTCATCTTGCAGAAATATGTGATTATTCATATGGACTCTGATAATTGACAGAAAACTCTGACCCAAGCAGTTATGAGACCTGTTCATATAATTTCCAAAAAAATTATAGTACAACAGAAAAAAATACAGACTTAAGAGCACATGGGACAAGGGATGGAGTGAGAGATTGTTACAAAGCTAGACCTAGTTAAAAGGAGACAGCCTTGAGTTCATGCTTATACAAAGCATACCTGTTATCCCAGCTCATGAGAAGTAGAGGCAGGAAGGTCAGGAGTTCGAGGTCATCCTCTGCTACATAATGAGTCCAATGCCAGCCTAGCCTACATGAGACTATATCCTGTTTCAAAAACTAAAGTAAACTTATAAAAACACACATCTTGGGTTCTACTGTGCAAAGTGTGACAGTAGTCATCAACAATGTGCCATGTATTTCACAGTAAGAAGAGATGGTTTCACCTATTTCATCACAAAGCTATAACAGATTCATAGATGTTTGAGGTGGTGATGACCTATACAGAAACATTATATCATTCCTCTTAGTTTATTCTAGGCAGAGAGAGAGAGAGAGAACACAAATTAAAAACAAATGTCACAACTGCCAAGTTAGAAAGTATTCCATGATGGAGATAACATTGATAGAGAACAGACATCAGTTTGAAAGGTTACTGAAAGAGAATGGAGGAAGGATGCTCCAGATTAGAAGGAAAGGAAGGATCAAGCTCAAGATAATGAGGAAGGGGAAATCTGAAGAGCTTGACAAACTAAGTGGGGGTGGTGTGGGAGGTATGAGTGAAAGCTTTAGAAAGAAAGCAAAGCCTTGACAACAGCTGAATTGATGGCTAGGACGTTCCTAACTAATCAAGATTCTTGCTGTTCAGAAGAGACTTACCCTTAGGAAAAGCTTCAACTCAAGAACCTTTTAGAAGTTCATTAAAAAAAATCTCAAAAGCTTTTCCAAATACCAAAAGGCCCCAGAACTCCATTTAAATGTAAATATACTTCAGAGTCTAAATTCTAGGATTTCAGAATGAATTGGGAGAAATGCTTAAAAATGAATGTACTTTGCAAGAAAGAAATGGAAAAGCAGTGAAGGATGGGCAGCCAGGGTAGACTTAATGCTGTGGTTTCTGGAGACAATCTAAGCACCACGGCAGTGCTCCAAGGGGTGATGGGGGCATGTGTTTGGGAACCCACAAGCACATATCAGGAAAAAGCAGATCTCATTGGGTACTGAACTATTAAACAATGAAAATCTCAGAATGAAGGCTCAGATGAGTCTGGCAAAATCTTTTTTCCAGGTGGCTGATTTTATAGAAATCTGTCAGGTCTGGATCCATATTGAAAAGATGACCTAGCTGCCCATGTGTAGAGAACTCATGGCCCCATCCAGATGGCACACGTGTGTGCTTGGTGGTGATCCTATCAATTTTTCTGCCTAACAATAGAATCCATGCCAGTGAAGTCTAGGACTTGGTGTGACAAAATGGTGTCTTGGAGACAAGGAAATAATAGACATTGAAAATTTTGATGTTATATTAAAAACACAATTCAGGGAAACTAATGAAGCAAACTGAAAGATGCACTGGACATTGTCTACAACTAGAAATGTGTGGACATTGAGTTTTCTTAGTGCCATTTGAAGATGCTGTTTTCCCAAAGTACACTGATGGCCCCATTGTCAAGAATCAATTATTTTAGCTGGTAGGTGTATTTATTTGTCCTGCATCCCACTCTGTTGATTTAAATGTCTGCTTTTATGTCAGTATGACCAATACTGATTTTGCTACAGTGGCTCTGTAATGTAAATTGATATCTTATATTTCAGATACTTCTAGCATTTTTCTTTTGTGATTTCAAATGAATTTAGCATTTTGTTTTCCTCCCAGTTATGTAAGGAGTGT
>LOJH01067423.1:0-10223 GCA_001685095.1 Ellobius talpinus | reverse complement strand
ATCTCTGGGAGTGGGCGTGGCTTGCCTCTTAAAGAGTCAAAAACCATAACAGTGTGAACTTATGTGGTGCCGTATTTGAACGCCCGCTGTAGCATTCACTATGTGACTGAGCAAGGCAACAAACATCCTGATCCTCAACCTTCTCATCTGCAAAATGGGCAAGGAAATGTGCAACGTGATAAATGTGTACTCTTCATAAATGTTAGCTCGTTCCCTTTATGCTATGCCACCAGCTCCTTTTCTTCTGCCGGGTCCTTTATTTTGTCCAGCATATATCTTGTCTTCTGTTGCTGAACTATCAGGAAGCTGCAGAGTCCTGTCTTGTAGAAAGAGCTTGCAGTTCAGAGAGGGAGAATCAGGCAGTAATTAGAGCCCTGATCACTCAACCGTGTAGTGATTACTCCGTCAGGTCTCCTGCGATGTGCAAAGAACAAAGGAGATGAAGGCGTCTCCTCCATGGCCAGCATCCTAAAGAGAGACACAGTACAAAGGGCTCACAATAGAGTTTAGAGATGGTTCAGGTCGTCTCCAAAATCCACATTCATGAGTTACTGCACTGGTGCACAGCTGCTATCCAGTACTCAGAAGGTAGAGACAAGTGGACCCTGGAGCTCACTGCTCAGTCAGCCGAGCTGTAACCAGTGAGCCCCAAGTCTTAGCAAGGCTGTCTCAAAAAATAAGATGGAAGACCCCTAAGAAATGACACCTGAAATTGTCCCCTGGCCTTCATACACAGGGGAAAATAAAGTCTATGTAGCACTCCACCATGCCTGTGACCATCTTACAGTTTATAGAAAGCCATGTTGCTACTGATACTGGTGGCTAATTCTAGAAGTATAATTCTGTCTATAAAACATGTCTATACTTCCTGATGTATGTATATGTGTGTGTGTTCATAATATGTACACGGGTAATCTCCTGTGAGGACTTGTGTGTCGGAAGGCTGACATTGGTACGTCTTCCTCCATCCGGCTTGGTTTGTTTTAGACAGGGTCTCACTAAACGTGGCGCTTACTATTTCAGCTGGGAGGGCCGGACACCAGGGCCCCTGGGATCTGTCTGTCTCTGTCCCCAGTACTGGAGTTCCAGGCCTGTGACACCACACCTAGTTTTTTACGTGTGTGCTGGGGATCTGAACTCGGGTCTCCACCTTACACAGCTAGGTCTTTACTAACTGAGCCATCTCCCTGGGCTCCCTCGAGTTTCCTACTACAAATATGCATGACCTTTATAATGTAATGAAAAAACCTTAAGAGCTTGACAGTGAGGAAAGGAGAAATTTATTAGCTTCGAGGAAAACATGGTTGGAGCTTCTACAGGGTGAGGAAGATATGAGCTTGTTTACAGAGGAAGGGAAGAGGAAACACCTGATGGGTAAGATGTGGGGGAATCTGGAGATGAAGGCCCAGGGGAATCTGGAGATGAAGGCCCAGGGGAATGAGGGGAGGATGGCAGAGAACCTGAAGGGCGGTGGGAATGGGACCTGGTCACCAGCACAAACCACCTGCTAGTAGTTCCCCCAATAGCAGGGAGAGGGAGAAAGGCTTCCTGTAGCTGCTTTGGGGAATCAGGAAGTCAATTAGCAATAAGACAAAGAACAGCAGGTGGGCTCCAAGGGGGGGCCCAGCGGCCACTGAGGAGCAGGACCTGAGGCTGTTGCCGGTAAATGCGTTAGCTGCAGTAGGTGGCCTAGCTAGGTCCACCCACTCAGTGTTGGTTTAGGCAGAGCCTGGAGTCTGGATGCCTGGGATTCAGCCTGACTTCTAATTCCAGAAGAACTTGCACAGGTTTTATTGATTTACTTTTGCTAACACGTTTTGAAAATACCCTTCCCTAGCTGGGTGTAGAAGGTACATCGTTAAATGTTTTACAGGCTCCACAGTGAACAAAATACGAAATTTACAAGGATAGCTAGTGTCTGACTCTGCACGTTGTACAAGCCCACGTCACTCATCTCACCTTAGTACCGCCCTCCAATCCAGTGGAGGTGGAGAAAATTAAAGCAACAGACCACAAGCTCATCATCACGGAGCTGACTGTTTAAAATATTGTAACATTTAAATATTCACTTAAATTATATGTTCAAAGAATTATAGATCTTGGTCATGCCACACCTAGACCAGCAGGTTTCCTCACATGAACCTACCCATCTATACAGCAGGAATATCCGCATGGGCGCCTTCCGTTACTCCTGAAAGACTGGCTACCCTACCACAGAATACATAAACTTATCTAATATATTCTCAGTCTACCCTGTCTTCTCCTAGGTCCCAAGATCCTTTTCTTATTCTTCCTAAAAATTGCCTAGATCTGTAGGAAAAGCCTGGCATGGTGGAAGTCCTGCCCAGGGCAGCCTGTTCATTTGTGATGCAGCAAACACTCAGGTCTCAGGAGCATCTCTGGCCCCAGTCTCTCTGAAAGCTTCCTCACCACGCCTACCACAGGGGCTGCGGGAGAACAAGGACGGTCTGTACTGAAAAACACAACTGAAAACAAAAGTTCAAACACGAGCTTTCCGAAGGAGCAACGGGGCCACCCACCCGCCTGACCTCGAGACCGGGGTGCAGGAGCGGGATCCAGGCCACGCGCTGCAAACAGAAGCGAGGGGGCGGGGCCGCGCGGGGTTCACGGGAAGGGGGCGGGGCCCTGCGGCAGCTGCGCCTGCCGGCCTTTTGATTGAAAGCTGGTGACCGGGCCCCCTCGCTTCGAGCTCGCCTACGTTGCAGCCATCGACCTGGCAAATATTTACCTTGGGATCCGAGCGACTGAAAATATTTAGCCGAAGCCAGATGCGTCGCGTGTCTGTCCCTGAAATATTAGCCAAAGGAGTGATTTAGCAAAATCAAATGGCGGGCGGGGCGCCTTCCTGGCGGAGCTGTTGACTTTGCGCCAGCGCCGGTGGAGCAGCCGGTGCTGCGAACGATCCCGGAGAATGCCGACAGCTGGGAAGTAGGCCAGACCCGCGGCGGGAAAGGGTCTGTTTTGGTTTGGGGCGGATTGTTTTACATAAATCAGAGATGTGGAAATATACAATCTTCCTTAAAAGCTCTTAGAGACGCTCTCAGAACAATTAGCCGTGGGGCAGGGCATCGCGGGGTGGTTTTGTCTTTCTCCACTGGAGAAAGAATTCTTGCAAACTGACGAGTCCGGGAAAGCCCGGTGGGAGCGACGGCCCGGCCCCTCCAGCAGGCCTGCCGCTGTGCGGTCCTGCCCCGCACTGGCTAGCTGGGCTCACGGCTCTGTTTACAGTGGAGAACCTGCAGGTGAGGGCCGCGGGACTCTGCTACCGCCCATTCTGTTTTCTTTGTCTGCAAAGGTGAGCTTTTCATTGATCGAGTGTCCTGGGCAGTGCTGAGACAAACAAGCTGCTTGTCAGGGAAGAAGACTAAGAACAAACACAAGTCCATAAACCTTTAACCGAAGAACCCAGAAGGGAAATACACCGTTTGATGACTTTTTTTGAACATAAAGAAAACACAAGGCATGAGCAAAACCAAACAATTCCTCCCTGTAAAAAAGTAAATAAATAAAAGACATATCAGGGGTGTGGCCTCAAGGGAGGGTGCCACTCTGACTAGGAAAGAGACTCACGGGAGGCAAACTGGGCAGCTGATCTCCACTAGAGAGAATTCCCCAGTCCTAGTTAAAGTTCTTTATAAAACTGTAATCTGTGCCTAGTCCTCTTCTACTTAATGACAACTGTGAAAGCCCCTGACATTTTTATTCTATTGTGTTAGGGATAAAACCCAGGTTCCCGTGCATATCAAATAACCATGAATACTGGCACTGTATTATATATAATATATTGCATTATATATATTATATATATAAACCTCAGCTCCTGATTAGTTTATTGGGTTTTGTTGTTGTTTGTCTTTGTTTTACTTTTTAAAAACCATTTATTTAGTTAGTTATTGTGTATGTATGTACATCAGGAGACAACTTTTGTTTGTTTGTTTCAAGACAAGAGAGAGTTTCTCTGTGTAACCACCCTGCCTGTCCTGGAACTCACTTTGTAGACTTGGCTGGACTCGAACTTACAGAGATCCACCTGCCTCTGCCTCCTGAGTACTGGGATTAAAGGTGTGCACCACCACCAGAAGACAGCTTTTGGGAGTCAGTTTTCTCCTTCCGTATTGTGGTTTCTGAGAATTGAACTCAGGAACTTAGGGTGAGGAGCAAGCCCTTTACATCCTGAACCATCTGGCTGACCCCCATTTGTCTCTTCCCAACACTTGGTTACTAGCGCTAACACTCCCTGTAGTATGAAATGAGAGTTACCAAAATGGATTTCCATCTCCTCAGTTGCTTTCCATGAAATCATCTTTCAGCTCCTGCCTCACCTTTAAACACACATCCTGTGCAAGACAGCCTTTCACTGAGACCGCTGCCTCACTATTAACTGTCCTTCTAGGCTCTAAGATCTGTGTCAGTCTTCCTGGAACTCAAGCAAGAGGTAGAGGAGCTCCAGGTCTAGGCATCTCCACCCACTGGGGAGCTGAGAAGGCTTCTTCCCTTTGTCTGTAGAATAAGGTTGTTGATGTCTTTATAGCTGCCTGTCTTGGTATCCATGGCTGCAGTAGCTTTCCCTTGTAACACTTGCTGCAGTCCTAATGGCTGCCACCTGCTGGGGCACCACACATTCCTATCTCTGCCCTTCTGCTTTTTTCAGAATTCTTCTAAAGACTCAGATATAGTGCCAACTCCCAGAGGAAGCTTTCCTGGTTTCCTTGGTACTGGCATTTATTCAGCTAAGGAACCGCACAGCCAACTGGTCTGATCCCCTTTGATCAGTAGGCCATATTTAGATGATATACCATGAGGTATCCTGAGGAAAGCTCTGTGTGTGTGTGTGTGTGTGTGTGTGTGTAAGGGGTGTTTAAGCTCTGTTTTGTTTTGCTGTATCACCCAGGCTAGTCTTTTAATCCTCCTACATCACCATCCTAAGTCTTGGGGTTACAGGCATGCACCGTATGCAACTAGGTATGTCATATGTGAAGAACAAGGTAGGACCAGCAGCTTTGAATGGCCGTCTATGTCAGGTTTCAGTCTCCTCACTTGAAATTCTTTGTTCTGCCTGCCACAATAAATATCCTCACAACTGAATTCTTTAAAAAAAAGTGATGAAACCCTAAAATAGCAAAAAAAGTTGGATTCATTTATCAGTTTAAAGTGATGTGCAAATAAATTTAATGTCAGTGATCAAGTATTACATTGAGATATCTTGAGCATTTTAATATGTAAATGCCTACAAGATCAACATGCCCCTAGGAACAGAGCCATTGAAAATGGCCAGCGTGCATTCTGGAGTCAGATCTACAGTCCTGGGAAGACACTGTCTCTGTGTCAGAAAAAAAACAATTGGCTGTGGATGCAGATTGTATCAAATGCTCACCCTGGCTAGAGAAAAGGCAGCAGCATCAGAAGAGAAGACCCAGAAGGATTCTTTAAAGGTTATTTTGTATGCATATGTGTGTGCCTGAGTGTATATCTGTACAGGTGCCCTCAGGGACCAAAAGAGGTCATCAGATCCCCTGGACCTAAAGTTATAGGTGGTTGGGAGCTGCCCATTGTGGGTGCTGGGAGCAGAACCTGGGTCCTTGCAAGGGCAGCAGTGCCTTTAACCCCTAAGCCACCTTCCACCTAGAATGAATGTTTTGAAGCTGCCCTTCTTCCTTCCCTCCTGTTTGATCCAAAAGTAATGCAGAATCATACAGAATTCAAACATTGTAAAATTCATAATTCATACTGCAAAAACTCCCCCAGTTCCATTGTGCTTTACCGTATCCTCAGATCAAACGTTTTGGTGCACGCCATGCATGCATGGTTCTCTGTATGTACCTGTATGTACTAGCTTTATTGTTATAATCATGGATTTTTATCAGAATGAGGCCATACTGTCTATGCCACTATTCAGCTTGCTGGATGTCAAATTCCTAGCATTATACAACTAGAGTATTCGTCCAAAAGTCCTGCCTTCAGCAGCCCCAACAGCTAGGTTCTGCCACCCACCCCAGTGCATCAGTTAAATCAAAGAAAGGTAAAAAACACAAGGGGGGAAATTTAATCACCATCCACTGGGAAGAGGGACAGATAAAGGCCCAGGACCCCCGAGTCTGTCCTTAGGGTACCAATAGGAACTTTCGGTTTAAACAGAAAAACTAGCATCAGGAAGAAGAGGTATACATGATTAATCAGTCCTGGTGAAGGCATGATTCCGCTCATCATTGTCCAGACTCTAGTCACACAAAGCTGCCAGGAAGAAATTGCTAGTGAGCCAGTCGAGGTATATCTATCTCTCCCACAAATAACCGTTCTCATCTTGGGGCACCCTATCCTGCCTGTGAGGCTTTGCTAGTCTGTACTCCAGGGTGACTATAGGTTGAACTTAATGACTCTTGGGGCATTCAGTCTTAAAGAGTGAAGATCTAGATCGGGGATCACTGGGTTATTAGACACTCCGCTTTATCACGCTTACGCAGAGTCAGGAGTCCGACCCACAGTCATGGAAACAGGCACGAAATGAAGCCTTGGGTGTCAGACTTCCTTCTAGCTTCTTGTTGTCTCAGGAGCCCAAGTACAGAGTGCTTTCTTTCTTTTTTTTCATTAGCAAAAGCGGCTTCTAAGTGTCTATTATGCTACAGTAGCTTATGTCTGCTGATTCTCCTGAGCTCTTACCTAGATGTCAATGCTCTCAACAACGCTCTTGGGAGAAATGGCTCAGCAGTTAAGAACTTGCCATGACTTCATGAGGGCCAGAGTATGAATCTTCAGGAACCCACTTAAACTCCAGGTAGGCAGACTGGTCTGCCTGCAGTTCTAGCCCCAGAAGGCAGAGCTAGAAGATCCCACCAAGCACGCTCCCCTCAGGGGGGTCCCTTGAATTTGGCTGTGATTCCTTCTATTTGCTATCTAATCTGGCTTTAAGAGTCTCTTCTCACTGATTGTTATATCACTGCCATCTGCTGTGCCTCCTCTGCAGCTTCTGAAGATGAGAGCTAAGCAGCCTCTAGGTTTGCACCAGAGCAGTATTGCCCGGTTTGTTTGTGCATGTGTCTGGGCACTCATGTATGTGCCCTTCTGTGTGAATGTGTCTAGAGACCTGGGGTTGGTGTTGGAATTTTTTGGATCACTCGTCCACCTTATTCATCAAGGCAGGCCTCTCAATCAAACTCAAAACTCACGCAACAAATTTTCCAAGTGCTCCCCTTATCTATCCTTAGCCAGAGGCAGATTTCCTCTTCCTTTTGGTTAACAAGCCATAGAAACCATTGAGTTTGAACTTTGGCTCTCTCCTTCTCTAGATGAGGTCAGAGCATGATATGTCTAGTTTCAGGTTAAACATCTTGAAGAAGCAAAGCTTTGCTTGTTTGCATTATTAGGGATTACCCACATTTGTTTAGGCCTCCGCCACTGAGAAATACCCCTGGGTTTGTTTGTTTGTGATTTTAATGTATATGAGGGCTTGGTTTGCATGTATGTATATTATAGAAGAGAGTGTCAGAGCCCCTGGAACTGGAGTTATGGATGGTGGCATGTGGGTTCTGGGAACTGAACCCCAGTGCTCTACAAGAACAAGTGCTCTTAACCAGTGAGCTGACTCTCCTGTCCCATCCAAATGCCAGATCCTTGGCATTGGTTATCGTCAAACAATACAAGCAGGATAGGTGCTTCTGTCGTTTTATTTACCTGAAGATGGTCTTCGTGTGACCTTGTACTTGATACGGTTTCACTGTAGCTGAATGCCGGGTTGACAGTTATTTTCACTTTTTAAAAATGTGAACTGTTGGGTTTTTAAAAATATTTGGGGTGTGTGTGCACACGTGTGCATGTGTGTGTGCGTGTGTGTGCGTGCATATGTGTGTGCGGGTGCACATGCGTGTGTGCATGTGTGCATGGGTGCATGTGTGTATGTGTCTGTATTCAGGTGCACATATACCACAGCACATGCATGGAGGTCACAGAACAGTGATTCAAGAATCAATCCTTTTGTCCACCTTGGTTTTCAGTCATGGTCTCTCCTGTTATTTCTGCTGCTGTGCTGCATATGAGACTTCCCACCTGCGTCTCCTGCCTCTGCCTCAGTCCTCACCGTAGGGTGCTGGGTGTTGCTTACAAATGTGAGTCACTGAACTCAGTGAGCTTTACGTGGACTCCAGGGACCAAACTCAAGTCGTCAGGGACGTGCAGCAGTTACTTTTACCCACTGAGCTATTCTGTCACCCTATTAGTTTCTGATTTTTAAGTTGGTATTTTCTCTGGTGGCTTTGAAGGTTCTCTTTCATGTAAGTGTGAGTATTCTGCAGTTTCAGTATGATGTGTCTAGGTGAGAATTATATATACATACATATATATCCTGCTTGAGATTCACTGGCTTCCTGCACTTGAGAAATATTGTTCTTTCCCATTCTCAGTTTGCCATCTAGAACTTGCTTTGATGGCCCTTCATGCAGCTTCAATATTGTGAAATAAAAATTCATAAAACTGCAAAGAGTAACACAGAGTCTCACAAATTCAATATTACTTTCTCAATACATGATAGAGCAAACAGACGTAAGACTACCAACAATCTTTCTCCAATTAATAAATATAAAACATTCCATCCAACAGTAATAAAACACAGATTGTTATTAAGTATATACAAAAAGGCCAGTGTTGTAACTCAGGGGTTGAGCATGCATATGAAGCCCTGAAACTGATCCTCAACACACACACACACACACACACACACACACACACACACAGAGACATGGGGAAGGAGAGATGGTGCCAGGGAGCATGAATATGCATTCTTTTCAACGGTGAAGAGAACTATTCCTTAGATAGGTAATGTTCTGAATATTAGAAAATTATTACTCTATTTGAAGGGATCTTTGAAAAGATGCCCAAATCACCAGTCATGAGGGAAATGCAGATCAAAACCACAACACTAGCAGCTCAGCACAGAGAATGAGGTGGTTATCAATAAACAAAAGATAAGTGTTACCAAGGATGTGGAGGAAAGGGGCTGCTGCGTGCTGCTGGTTGTCTTTCAGCCAAAGTGGGAAGCAGCATGGAGGTTCCTCACAAAAGGAATTAAAATTAGGATCACAAAAAGATTTCTGTAGCCCAAGTTCCTTGCAATAATATTCCCAAGAGCTGGAAGTGAAACCACTGAGAGATGACCATGTGAAAAAATGTGATACACACACCCAGCAGAAGAGTATTCAACCTTTAAAAAAAAAAGGAAACAGCATTTGCAGCAAAGGGAATGAATTGGGAGGATGTAATACTAAGCAAGATATAAATAAGGGCATATGCCATTGTATGTGACTTCCATCACTGTGACAATAATCAGCTTGAAAGAAGACAACTCAGGCAAGCATGGTGCTACATGCCTGTAATCCCAGCACCTGAGAGACTCAGAGGCTAAGACAGCAGGAGGATCCTGAGTTTGAGGCAAGACCAGATTGGGCTATAAAGTGAGACCAATTTAGAACAAAGACAGAAACAACAAAAAGGACTTGTTTCAAAAGTTTTCATACAAAGTCATTCATCAGTGTTGCTTTTGGGCTTATGTAGGGTAGAGACCTTCTTGGTTCATAGATGCCAGAAAGCAGAGAGACGGGTCAGACAGAGGTCAGGGTTCCAAAATTTTCCTTCAAGGGCACAGTCATGATGACCTCACTTTCTTCCACTAAGCCCCACCTCTCCCATTCCTACCATACAGATTGGGGAACAAGCCTTCAATATGTGAGCCAGACTATAGCAACATGAAGTCTGAAAGCTGAGTTACGAAAGCAGAGAGGATGGAGAGGTGGGGAAGCCTTGGTCACGGGATGCAAAGTTTTGTTTATACTGCATGAGAATGTCCTAGAGATATAGCCTATTCTGTCATGCCACCATTACCAGTGCCATACTGCATTAAAAACATGTTAAGGGCTCAGTCAGCTATGTCGAGAGTCTCTTCCCATAGGGACTAAAGGAGAAGGAAGGGGAGAAAGGAGGGAGGGACTTGAAGATGATGAGAATGTGGATGTCAGATTGTTGTGATGCTTTCAAGGGTGAACACCTCTCTAAACTCACACAGTGGGTACATTAAGTATGCATAGCTTTTTCATGACAACCGTACTTCAATAAGTTGATTAAAACATACTGGGGATTATGAGATTTTTCTTGAGGAATTGCCCTCTGTCTCTTATAAATTTATTTTTATCTTTAATTGTGGTGTGTGTGTGTGTGTG
>LOJH01067420.1:0-10223 GCA_001685095.1 Ellobius talpinus | reverse complement strand
GGCGCGAGTCTGTGGTGCGGGGGTCGACGGGGTAGCGGGCGCCGGCTCTTTGTGCCTTTTCATTAGCAATCTAATCCGAACGGCGTCGGGCGAGCTGTGCTGCCTGACAGGCGGGCGGACTCCCATTATGCAAACGGCTGTGTGCCTGCGGCTGCCCCTCGCTGGGACGTTTTACGATTTCCAGAACTGCGCTTGTGTACGGTCTGCTGTCCTTTACCTCTAGTCCCCTTCCTGGCTGGGAGACTGGCCGTGGCAGGGACACGGACGGGCTCGGAGGGCCCGGCTCCGTGGCTGGGTGGGCTTTCTGCCCTGCCCCCAGACCTTTGCTGTAGGCAGCCGCCTGGCAGGAAGAGAGATGGGCTTGGGGGGAGGGGGGAGGGTGGCAGGAGGAAGGGACTGGCTGGCTCAGGGAGTGAGCTGAGGGGCCCTAGCTTGTCATTCTCTGTTTATCTTCCAAAATGGTTCATATGCATACAGGTCTGGGTGTGTGTGCTGGGGGAAATGCCTCTCCCAGGGGGGCACTGACTTAACGTATTTGGAGAGATTGAGGCCAGATAATACTCCCTGCAGCCCCACCCAGAACAGTTTTGGACTGCCTCGAGAGTCCCGTGCTGATCTCGGCTGGCCGGAGAGATTTAGAAGTTATTTACTTACGTCTTCTGCCGCCTTCTTCACAGTGTCTTTTCTAGTTATAATTGTCAGGCGCATTTGGAAAGCTGTGTTCCAGGCCCCTCACTCCCAAAGAGCAGGAGGGGTGTAACACGGAGAGGCCACCCCCACTGACATATGTGGTGGGGGGGAGGGGCGGCTCCTTGCCTATTGGAATCCTGTGGCTGTGGATTGTTTCTGGGGCTTGTTAGCTTTTGCTCCTAGGGCAGGTAGTGGAGGGGTTCACCTTCTAGGCTGAACTTGGGACTTCCCGTCTGGGACACCGGATCGAGGAGGGATGGAACCAAATCCTAGAGGGATGCCAAATTCATTATTACTCCGATTCCTCCTGGCTTTGCCTCTCCCCTTTTCTTATCTGCCTGTATCTGGGATCCGTGGCTTTCAAACAGACATTTTTAGGATCGTAGGCTGGGTGACCACTCTAGCCCTGGCTCAAGGAGAAAAAGTATGCTGGGTGGAGCAGGACTTCTGGAGTAGTCTGAAATAAAGCAGATGGGCCAGCCTGGCCTCTAGAGAAAAACGTGTGACTAGCAGAGTCCTTCAGACTAGAATTTTTGCAAGAAGTCATGTTGCCTGCAGTTGATCTTTCTGTCCTGTGCAGTTCAAGTTTTAATGAAAACCTAGAAGGTTTTTCCAGAAAAGCTGGGAAGAGTCTTTGCCTCCCTGCTTGCGGTGAGTGGGGTCAGCTCTGTTTGCTCAGCTTTCTGCTTGGCCTCCTGGCTTTCTACAGGCTGGTGGTACGGTGTTGGAGAGTGCTTGTCGACCCGCTCCTCTGGCTGTTGGAGTGCTGCTGTGTGCCCAGAATTCCTTCCTGCAGCCTTTTCCTGCCAGTTGTTGGGACTTGTATATTAGTCACTGAGCTTTTATGAGCAGTTCCTGAAAAGAAAAATCTTCTGTTTGCTGGCTTCGCATAGAGGAAAAAGTAGCTTGAGAGAGCCCTGCGTTGAATTAAAGCCAAGCTAAAATGGTTTGCTGGAAGGCCAAGATGAGTTGCAGGCAGGCAGAAGTGATGTATCCCATGCTGCCTTGGAGTACCTGCTCTGCGGACAGGTCAGGTAGGCAGGATACCTTCCTCACTTCCTGGACTTGGCCAACAGCCTAGCCTCTTCCACAGGCTGCAATCCTAGATTAATCCTCACACAGTGTTTTCTTTCCACAGATCAGATTTCTCATTTTGTTAATAAGCACAGCCTCTGATCCACTTGAAGTCAGCTGTTGTGGACTGAGAGCTAGAGGGTCTTGCATTATTGAGCTGCAGGGAATGCTGTGTGATCTCCCTGAGACTTTATTGCCTGTCAAGGTCAGGCTTGAGGGGGTGGGGTTAGGGGCATGAATTACCTTTTCCCCTTTTAACTGGAGTTGGAGTTTGTTAAGAGATGTGCTGACACGCACAATTAATCCCAGCACTTGTGGAGGCAGAGGCAGGTGGATCTCTGAGTTCTAGGACAATCGAAGATACAGAGAAATCCTGTCTTGGAAAACCCCAAGAGAGACAGGTTATTACTTTCATTTGTTTTTTTGTATGTATGCATGTATGTATGTGGATTGCAGTCTGCTAGAGGTCGGAGGGACAACTCGCAGGCGTGGTGATCTTCTTCCACCTTGTGCAGTTCACTCTGCAGTCAACCTTGGACAGTGATGACCCTCTTCCCCACCTTACCACCTCATTTCTAAGACAGAGACAGCTTGAATGTAACATGTGATTATAAGAGGATTGACACGGGCAGTGTGGGTGGCAGGCATAGTGGGAGCGGCCACTTGTAGGCTGGAGGAGGGCACTGGATGCCATGCTAGTTTTTTTTGTTTGTTTGTTTTGTTTTTCATGACAGGGTTTTTCACTGTAATTGCCTTGGCTATCTTGGAACTCACAGAGATCCACCTGCGTCTTCCCCCTGAGTGCTGGGATTAAAGGCATGGGCTAGCATCCATGCTAGGTTCTTGGTGGCAGAGCTGAGGGATTTTTTTCTTTTTTATTGTATTTATTTATTTGTTATGTGTGTGTTTGCTGCCTGCGGGAGCTGTTGTTGCTCTCCTTCTTCCATGTGGGTCTCAGAGGTTGAACTCAGATTGCCAGACTTGGCAGCAGGCAATTTTACCCTGCCTTGCTAACCTTGTTTTTGTTGTTTTAGATAAGGTATCACTGTGTACCCAGATATGCCTCAGACTTGTGCTCCTGCCTCAGCCTTCCAGAGTGTTGCAGATATAGTGTGCCCCTTCTTGGTTAGCTGAGATGAGGGTTTTTTTCTTTTAAAGGCTGTGGTACTGTGAAGGATGGGTTAGGCTAATAATGGTCAGGAGATCCTGGAAAATGATCTTACAGGTGTTGAGCCTTGCCCACCAGATGTGAGACTCTTGCAGACTTTATATTTACTCAGCCACATTTTCTAAACTTAGCCCCTATGGCATGTCTGAACTGTGCTGGCTTTTCTGCCCTCTGGTGCTCACAAACTTGTGTACCACTCTGCTTTTAAGGCCCAGTGATAGGTGTCATTCCAGTTCAGCGGGGTTCTCCTGAGACTGAGTCTAATAACTTGCTGGGGTTGGAGGGTAAATGCCTTTGACTTGAGTGCCTTTGTTACATGATGTCTGTAGATACTTGAGCTCAGACCTGGGAGGGATGGTAGAGAACCTTTTCTCCCAGAAAGACTGGATTTCTATTAGAATCTAATAGTATTAACTGGTGTGGGGGGGCAGGAGGGAGAAGGAAGCTTGTCCCAAGGTTTAGGAAAGGTCCCTAAGGAGCAACTGTTTTCTTGAGCCTGCTGGGAGATGGGCATGGGGAACCCTAGTAAGCTTGATTCCCTGAAGGCCAGACACTGCCACAGCCCAAAAAGGTAGACCCTAGGAAGGGCGTGACTTAAGCGAATGAGTGCGTGACCGCATGACCCTCCCTGGGACCTTCAGGAAGGCCACTATAACTGATGAAACTACTCTAGGAGGAGAAAGAAGCATGGGAAGCATTGAAGTAGGGAACTGGGGATCTTGTAACCTTCAAGGTGAGAAAGGGTGAGTCAGCCACTTGCACCTAGGCCAGAAGTCCCTCCTGTTCCTTGTGCGGTGGAAATAGGTATAGGTCCTTGTTTTCCTGATTGACAGCTACCTTAGAAGAACTTTTTCTGTGGGGGAAGAGGGAGCTGTGGGGTATGGAAAGGCAGGCTGTTCTTCAGGTTGCCATGTCTGTCCTGGGATTCCCAGAGTGACAAGGATGAAGGGTCCAGGTGAGAGCGAGCCTACTGTGTGGCTGGAAGGGCTGCTGGCTCGGTGTGAGTACAGCTGCAAGGAGAGTTGTTCCTTGTGGGTCTGGGGCCTCAGGCCTCCTTCCTAGCAGCACCTATGGGTGGCCAGATGCTTTGGCTGGTGGGAGGGGCCGCTCCCACTTCCATATAGGGGTCCAAGCCCTGTTGGAATGTTCATCAACCCAGTTCTGGACTCTTCAGGTGAAGGACCCCATAACTTGAACCCTGTTCACGGTCTTTGCAACTCCCTTATCCTGCCTCTTGGAAGCAGGTGAATTCCTGGTGAGTTCTCATGCATAAAGTAAATGAAAAGGGAGGGTGGGACCTGAGACCTCAGGGACCTATCCTTATGTGGACAAAGTGTCCATACTGTGTGGGATGATGGACTTGGACTGCATGTAAGCCTGGCACTGTTGCTTGTGTTATGCTTGACTTCATCTTTGGAGAGCTCAGTTTATCCCTAAGTGGGTCCTCTGTTTCCTGCAGTGAAACTGGTATGTGGTCAGTTTTGAGAACCACTGCCCAACCAAGTGGCATATCTTTGTTTATAACAGAACCAAGCAAAAGATTGAGCAGTAAGGCTGAGTAGGATATGCTGCTAATGATTTGGAAAGGCACAGTGGGGTTAGCAGTTACCCAGTGAATGAATGAATGGACATGGCAGATTCTTGGTCAGTAGATCACTGAACAGGGTGAGTAGCAGGGCCTGAGCATACATACACTGAGGGGCTGTGCAGTGTTCTCTGTGGAGCCACCTCCTTCCCTGTGCCCCAGGATTCAGTCTCACCAACCATGTAATCTGGGCTTCCATAGTTGTCTGGCCTTGGCTTGGTTACATTCTTGGGTTCCCATTGGCTTCCTTTGTAACCTGGCTTTGTCTGACAAGCCCACTTTGATCCCAGCTGAGATGTGACTCTAGATAGATAGGCACTGCTGGGACCGCTGTCTCTGGTCTCTTTGCCCCCAATGTCCCTGGGAGAGACATTGGTCCTGGAGGTAGTTTCTGGGCTGCCTTATATAGGCAAGGTAAGATGTGTGAACTTCCACTAAGGACTCGAAGGAAGGGTGGGTGCTGAGAAAGGATGTGAGCAGTGTTTCAGACTTTGCCTCTGTAGGAACAGAGCAGAGGGATGCCCTGGTCTTTAGTTTCTGTTTATTGACGTTGCGGCAATAATTGTGTGACAGGAGTGTTATGTTAAGACCCCTGGGTGTACTGCCATGGTGATGTCCTGGGTAGGAAGTGTGGTCCTTCAGAGGAGGCACAGCAGCCTAGGTAGAGGCAGTGAAGGAAGAGGGTAGTGACTGAAGAGGAAGATGGTAGTAGGGACCCAGGCAGAGCCACTTTTCCGCTGTGTGGATCTTGGTAGACTAGCTTGAACAAACTTTCATGAGTAGAAGCTGCTAGCTTGGTGGTGGTGGTGGTGGGGTTTACACCCAAGGAGACCATAATATCCTTTGCCTGTATCGTATGACACCATACCTACTTTTCTCTAGGCTAGAAATCAAACTTTGATGCTTGCTAGACAGACACTATTAACTGAGCTACAGCCCCAACCCCACCTTTTGCTTCTGCAGGAAGCTGGTCCAGGTGTTCTTGGAGCTTTCCAGAGAAGGGAGTGGTGGAGGAAGGGTGGCCCTTACCCTTACTCAGCCTTGTGGTGGGCACGTTAGGCCTGAGTTTAATCCTTAGAATTTAATCCTGTAGCCCTAATGATTTTATTAGCCCCTGTTGTACAAATGATGGTACAGTTCTAGCAGTGAGTTGTGTATGGGAGCTTTCACACAGTCTGAGGGCACCTTTTTCTGAGTGGTACTTGGGGCTGAAATGCTTTTTCTTTTTTGAGATAGGATCTCACTGTGTAGCTCTGGTTGTCCTGGAATCTCTATGTAGACCAGGCTGGTCTCAAACTCACAAGAAGTTCGTCTGCCTCTGCCTCCTGGGTGCTGACATTAAAGGCATGTGCCACCACCACCTAACTTCATTTTTTTTATTAAAAATTTTATTACAGTAGTTTTCTCTTCCCCTTCCACCCTCCAATACTTTCCATGTACACTGCCCCCTTGTTCCCTCTTAAATTCATGGTCTCGTTTTCTTTGTTACTGTTGTATATGTGTATGTGTGTAAATATATAAATACTAAGTCTACTTAGTACTTTTACATATGTGATTTCAGGGCTCACCACTTGGTATTAGATAATCCATTGGGGGAGTGGTTTATCTCTAGGGACTAATTCTCTCACCACTCAATACTATAGTTGCCTATAGTTGTCTACTGGTGGGTCCTTCTGTGATTTCTCCCTTCCACAATAGCGTGCCTATCTGTTTCTTAAGAGTTTTTGCACAATGTTCCTGAGCCTTAGGTGCAGGAGTTGTTATAGATGTGTGTATCCTTGGGTCTGGGTATCTCTGCATTTTGGCCAGTTGGTTGTGATCTCCCTTTTTTTGTGGGGGGACGGACACAGGTCTCACTACGTAGTCTTTGCTGACCTGGAACCCTTGCTTCTGCCTCCTGGACTGTGGGCTACCATACAAGGCCCCGAGACTTTTTTGGGAGGTTTTTGTTTTGTTTCAGATTTTCTTTTGTGCCTGGTGGTGGTGGCTCATGCCTTTAATGAGCCTGATCTGCAGATCTCTGGTGTCCCAGGCAGCCAAGGCTGCACAGAGGAACACTCACTGTCTTGAAAAAACAAAACAAACAAGCAGGTGGAAGTCAGAAGGCAACTTACAGGAGGAGCCAGGTCTCCCCAGGACTGGACTCAGGCTGTAAAGCTTCTGAGTCCTGCCAGACCTTTTTTTCTTTTTCCCAAGACAGGATTTCTCTGTGTAGCTTTGGAACCTGTCCTGGTACTTGCTCTGTAGACCAGGTTGCTCTCGAACTCACAGAGATCCACCTGTCTCTGCCTCCCAAGTGCTGGGATTAAAGGTGTGCACCACCACTGCCTGCCTCCTTTTTTCCTTAAATTAGTTTATAGGACCCATGGGAGTCAGCTCTCTGTTTCTTCTTTGTGCATTCTGGGAATCAAACTCAGGTCTGGTACAGGTATGTACCTTTATATGATGCACTATCTTGCTGGCCCACAAATGAGGTTTTCTTTTTCCTTTAAAATTACGTCATTTTTTTTTTTAGAGGGAAGGGTGTTGCACATGTCGGGGTCAGGGAGCAACCTGAGAGAGTAGGGTCTCTCCACTATATGAGTTTCAGTATCTAATTCAGGCATCTAGACTTGGCAGCAAGCACCTTTACTGGATGTACTATCTTGCTGACCCTGGCTGAGAGTTTTTTTTTTTAAGATTTATTTATTTATTATACATACAGTGTTCTGGCATGGAGGGCACCAGATCTCATTTGGATGGAGGGCACCAGATCTCATTACAGATGGTTGTGAGCCACCATGTGGTTGCTGGGAATTGAACTCAGGACCATCTGGAAGAGCAGCCTGTGCTTTTAACCTTTGAGCCATCTCTCCAGCCCCGTGGCTGAGGTTTTTAGTTCAAGTATAATGGGTGATGGCTCTCAAAGTTGAACGGTTCCCCCACCTCAGGGGCTAGAAGGCAGAGAAGGCTTCCCTAGACCTTAAAGATTTAGCTTTAATAATATCAGCCCCTTCTGGGATTTCTGGTCTCTGTGGCACGGTGCCTTTGCAGAGCAACTGCAAGAGAGGGCCCTAGTGAAAGCCTGGGGACTGTACTTCAGACCTGACAGCCTTCTCTTCTAGGATACCTGACAACCTTCCCTTCTAGGATGTTTTTCTTGTTTTTTTTGTTTTGTTTTTTGAGACAGGGTTTCTCTGTGCAGCCTTGACTGTCCTGGAACCCCTCCACAGACCAGGCTGGCCTTGAACTCAGAGATCCACCTGCCTCTGCCTCCCAAGTTCTGGGATTAAAAGGGGCGCGCGCCACCACGCCAGCTTTCCTAGTATTTTTTTTCAATGTGAGCAAAAGAGTGGTGCTCAGTCACTGCCCCGGTGGTATTGGGAGCAAGGTGTTCTAAGTAGATGAGCCCAGGGGCTGGAGCAAGGATGGGAGAAACTGAGCCACAGCCTTCTGAAAGTGCCTCCAGGTGATCAGGCACTGGGCTTGGATTGCCCTTTGACTGTGATAAGTGAACCTAAACTCCAGAAGGCCAGGTGTGAGCCTGAGGCAGCCCCCATACTGGCTGAGGGGAGAGGATTGTTTCCAAAGTCCCACATTCCATGCATGTATGGACGCTGATAAGAGCACACTGCTTGCTTAGCCTTCTTTGGGTAGAAGGGGACTTTGACTTCATGCCCCCAGCAGGCAGCATGCTCATCCACACATCCTGCTTCCTGGTAGCACCCTTCCCCCAATGGTATCTGTTCTTGTACCCACAGCCCCAGAGCTTGAGATGCCGTTTCAAACAACCCTTTCGTTTTTTAAACGAATTTATTTAAAAATTGTTATTCTTGCTCAGGGGTTCTCAGCCTTCCTAATGCTGCGACCCTTTAATATAGTTCCTCATGCTGTGACCACAGCCATAAAATTATTTTGTTGCTACTTCATAATTGTTATTTTGCTATTTTGTAATACTTTGCTATTAATTGTAATAAATATATGGTATACAGAATATCTGATACTTGACCCCCAAATGGATTGTGACTCATAGGTTGAGAACCACTGCTCTACCTGGATGCATGCCTTGATCCTAGCTCTTGGAGATAGAGGCAGGTAGGGTTCTAGGTTCCAGGCTATCCAAGGCTACACAGTGAAACCCTATCTCAGTTAAAAAAAAAGTTGTTACACTTTAAAGTTTGCTAGAAAGCCAGTTTATCTAGGATTTTGACATTTTCATGGAAAAAAATACTGCAATGTCAGCCAGGAGGTGATGGCACATACCTTTAATATCAGAACTCTGAGGCAGAAGCAGGCAGACAGACCTGAGTTGGAGGCCAGCATTGTCTAGAGTGAGTTCCAGATAGCCAGGGCAACACAGAAACCAAACCCTGACTCGAAAAACCACCACCAACAACCAAAAAATGCAAGAGCATAATCTCAAGGCTCAGGAAGTGGAGGCAGGAGGAGTAGGAATTCATGGCTAACCTGGGCTATATGAGACCATGTCTGAAAACCAGAAGAACATCCCAAAGAATATTGTTACAGAGTTTTTAATTTCGAGTGCTGGTCAGTGGGGCTAACTAGGGTGGGCAGAAGGGGAGGTGTACAAACAAGTGCCTCAGCTGATGCTGACATCAGGTGAGGAGCAGAAAGAAAGGAAGAGGAAGGGACTTAGGTGGAAATGTCATCCATTGGAGGGCATGGCATATAGGCTTCTCATGACATTTTGGAAGGATGAGGTGGTTTCAACACCTCAGGGAAGAGCTGAATCTAAGGCTGAGCTTGAACTTTAAGGAAAGTGGTAATGTGGAGTGATGATGTATATTTGAGAAGGATGACATGATCAATTGTACTCAATCAGAAGGGCAGAAACTCAATACTCTATGTGGGTTTTTGGGAGGGGCCTCAGGAAAGGGCTTTTCTAGACATGGGTTAATTTTTTTCTTTTTTAAATTAAAAGTAGATTTATAATCTCTATGTGCTCTCTGGCATGGAAGTCAGAGGACAACTTGTGGGATTGGTTCTTTCCCACCATGTGCTTCCATGGAAGTCAGCAAGCTCCTTTAGCTGCTGAGGTAAAATTTTGCTGTCCTTTTTGCTTGCTGTGCTAGGGATGAAATCTTGCATCTTGTACATGCTGGACAAGCTCTCAGACTGGCTCTGACTCTGCCTTTCCTCCCTATTTGGTCCTTAGGAAGAGATATCTGTAAAGTTAGGTATACCTGCTCTCCTGCACATATGACAGTTTGGCTTTACATTAGGACTGGGTGATGCTTTATGTGTGCTCTTCTGTGGGTCCTGAATCTTGGAAAGCGCCCCCCCAACTCTGCATTGTTAATAGAGTTGTGCGGTGTTGGGAACCCTGTACTGGGTCTTTGGATCAGGTGACGCATCAGGTAGAGCTGCTTTGGGATTTCCTCCCCCTCGCCCATCAGGATTTCACTGTGTAGCCCTAGCTAGCCTGGAACTTACTTTGTAGATCACAAAGATTTGCTTGCCTCTGCCTCCTGAGTGCTGGGATTAAAGGTGTGTGCTACCACCACCCGGCTTCCTTTGGGAGTTTTATACAGAGCAGTCTCAGTTTCCCTAGTAGTTTTAGAGATTAGCTGTAGGAAATTAGGATATCATAACAAACATTGTGGCCAGATAATATGAGTTGTGTATTATTATATATAAGTATATATACTTTTTTTTTTGGTTTTTCGAGACAGGGTTTCACTGTATTTTTTTAGAGCCTGTCCTGGA
>LOJH01067416.1:0-10224 GCA_001685095.1 Ellobius talpinus | reverse complement strand
ACTGCTGGGACAAATGCTCAGCAGAAAGCAAGAAAGCATCTCTAAAAACAAAAACAATAAAAACTTCCTAATAGTGCACGGATGGCGACCGACCGGGGCCATTCCAGCTCTGGCTGTTCCCAGGGAGCATTTACTCTCAGCACTTTCTGTGAGCCCACTCTGACGAGCATGAGGCCAAGCCCAGCATTCACAGGCTCAGGTGGATGAGGAGCTTTGCAGGGCCCAGCTGTCATGGCTGAAGGGGCTTGGGGCTCAAGGCTCCTGCTCTTTGGACTCTGCCCAGCTGCCTGCAGACCTTTCTCTGTGAACCAGTCTTTGCTTACCTTAGACGGACCGTCAGTGATGTACCCTCCCCAAATTGTGGGAAATGTCAAAGAAAGAATCCTGGTATTTCTTAGCTTTGCCCTTTCCTGATGACCTTTCCCACCGATGCTTTCAGTTTTATGTCCGTACTGAGCCTGCGCAGACCCAGGACCTTTCATTGCCTGTGGCATCTGCTGCTGATTAGCACAGAGTAGACCTTCCAGTGGCGTCCCAGGCTGTCTTCCCTCCAGGAGGCCCAGTAGAGCAGTACTTGTGAATATTTTTATGGGTCGTGTTTAAAAAATTACATCCAAATTAAATTTGTGCTGATTTAATTAGAAAAATGTAAGCCTAGGGATTCCTTTAGTGCTGCTGCGGCTAGGTCCCGGGCAAACAGTGCTCTCTGGAAACTGATGTTTGTACCAGGAGCAGATGAAGGGCAGCTTGGGCTGCCCCTTGCTGCCTGTTGGCTAAATGATCTTAGGAAGTAGGAGGGCAGAGCTAGGAGTGCCCAAAGACTGCCAAAGCGCTCATCTCTCCTTGCATGGAATAGAGGCGGTGGTGGGAAAGAGGGCCAGAGAACTGTCTGAGGTTTGAGGACATACAAACAGTGCCAGATAGCCTCTTGATGGTGGCATTGCCTAGAAGCCTCTATAGAAAGAGGGTGTGGTCCGGGGGCTAAAAATCTCTATCTTACTACAAAGGAGAGCAGAGGCTGAAGCTAAGGCATAAGATCATCTACAAGTCTGGGCACCCAATGCAGGCCCCAGTGAAAGTTCTCTACCATGTAGACTAAGTCTCCTGCCTTTCTTTCAAGATGTGCACAGCCTAACACCCAAGCCCAGGCATGTATTGCCTTACATAGCAAAAAGTCCTTTGTTGCTGCTATTAAAGCAAGGGTTGTATCATGAGAAGATGCTGCTGGATTTTCCTGAGAGGTTCAAGAAAATTGTGAGTTCTTCTAAGAGGGAGGCAGGAGGGTCCCAAAAATAAGATGTGCTAGAAGAAACAGAAGGTGGAGGGGGGAGTAAAGGAAGTAGGAGAGGGGGAGGAAGAGAGGAGGAAGGGGAGAAGGAGAAGGAAAGAACAAAGAGGGAAAAGAGGAGGAAGGGGAGAAGGAGAAGGAAAGAACAAAGAGGGAAAAGAGGAGGAAGAGGCAGAAGGTAGCAAGTGAGAAAATCTGGAAGATGCCCTGCTACTGGCTTTGCAGTTGAAGTAGGGAGCCTTTATACAAGCAGATGGGTGCCTCCTCCAAGTGCCTGGGAGGAACACAGCTTTGGTGACATCTTGTGTCACCAAATTCTGACTTGCTGAACTCAGGACTGTACTGTTGTTCATAGCCACTATGCTTGGATAGTTTGTGACAATATTCCTGGGAAGCTAAGGTGGGCACAAATGCTGAGCTGAAGGAAGGAAGGAAGGGAGGAAGGAAGGAATGAATGAATGAAGGATGGATGATCAGCTGGGTTTTTCTGTTGCATCTGTTGAAATAGCTAATGGAGACTGTCCTGAGCCCTTAGATAGGGGTCTGGGGACCCTACTGTTGCCTGTCATGGTGTCAATGTGGCTTTGGCAGTAACTGTACTCAGAGCTCAGTTCCCTTCCAGATTTCAGTGTTTCCTTTTCTGAACCCCCCTTTCAGTCTAATGTTTGTTGTTTACAAGCTCAGGGCAGGCAACAGTTTCCACCAGACTTCATATCCTCTCATCATTGAACAAATTCACATCTCTCTCCTAGAAACATTCAGAATCTCAGAAGCTTCTGTTGTCCACTCCTCAATTTTGCATCCTTTAGGCATTAAGGCTCTTTCAGGGATTCAGACCATGTCGGTGGTGTGCCCCTAGATGCAGAGGAATGGTTGTTCCCAAGAGATAGGCGGTGGAGTGAACCAGCATGGGAAGCCATACACAACATGTAGAAAGACAACTGTTGCCACCCACAGGCTGTGCATCCAAGCCAGTCATTAAATATTCCAAGTGTTTATATGCTGCTGTAACATGAACGAAGCAGTGTTCACTATGCAGGGTAGTTGGAGGCAATGGAGATGATACACATGTAAAGATGAGAAGCAGCTTGGTTAAAGGGTGTCCTGGTACTGATGATGGCCACAGAATGATGGTGATGATGATGGTGGTGGAGACCATGATGACCTTGAGCCTTGGGTCTGCAAGCACACACGGGAATGTTGTTGGTGCTCCAAGGCTAGACTCATATGTTTTGGGGACAGCAAAAGCAATCAGTAGATTAAAGAACAGTAAAGAACAGAAATAGCTAAATAACAACAATAAAGCCAAGCATATCTCTTGATGAGAAAGAGAACTGTAAAGTTTCAAGGGAACGTTTGCATTCAAATGCCTTTGCTCGGTCAGAATATTTAGAAATATCTTCCCATGGAGCACAGCTTGTTTCTGTTACTTGGAAAGGAAAACAGATAACAGAATTCAACAATTGCCTTGCTTGGTTTAACAACCACTGCTGATGTCCCTGGAACTCCTTCCCACTTAGATGAGGACTTCCAGTGCCAATAAGCAGATGAGTTCCTGGGTCCAGTTAACCATAGACCATAGACCAATAAACCTCCTTACATTAGTCACTTTCTCTGCTGCGGTGACACCTTGTGGCTTGGGCTCCTGGTGTCCATTTTGGGTCATGGTGTCTAAGTGGAGAGGACTTCCCATTAAGTCTGACCTTGGTGTTTGTGCAGCTAGTAGAATTCTCCAGGTAGAATGGCTGCAAGCCTGAGCTAGTATGCAGAGTGGCCTGGCCTCAATAATCTTGCCTGGTTTTCAAGGCATCTCCACAGCTTATGTGTTTGATGAATGGGAGAGCTGACGGCTCATGGATGAAGTGGGGGTTCAGGTCCCACAGTGAGGACATGCCTCTGTTACTGGCACTGTGTTGATAAAACAATTGGAAAGCAAACCGACTCCCTAACATTGTTTAAGATTTAAGAATCTGTAACTAATTCATACATGGGCCAAGCAATGTGTTAGAGGCACCAGGAAATCTACCCTAATGTCAGTCTTGCTGGTTTACACTAGTCTCCATCTCCTCTGTCAATAAAATCCTTAGTGGTCTAGGACAAAAGGTCCTGTTAAGCAAGCCCTTGATGTTGTTGTTGTGTGCTCAGGGAGACATTAACAAACATCTCTTCACCCCAGATAGAAAATCAATGACAGATCAAAATAAGGATACCACTGAAGTCCAACTTGGTGAAAGAATAATTTTTACTGGGGTCTCAGGAGTACAGGCAGGGAATTACAGGAGCAGAAATGACTCAAAGACAGTTGCATCACCAAAGCTCACTCTAGATGAGTGACATTTTGTGACAGACATAAGCTTAGAACTCACTGCACAATCTGCAGATAGTTCAGCATAGTTCAGCAGGTCAGAGAGTTTCTTCTAGGCATCTTGGTTTGTCTGAGCATGTCTCTCAGCAGTCTTCATTGTTTATATATATATCCTTACATGCACTTGGAGAGGGAGGGGGGGTCTAGTGCATCTGGTCAGTTTCAGGGACTTCCTGAAGCTTCTGAGTTGTTTACTTCCTGCTTAGTGAGCTTATCTGAAGGATGGACTGTTTCATTTCCCACACTTCAACTGCTGTCCAACAGCTGCCTCCCTCTTGACTGCAATCCCCACATGCTTTATTGCGAGGCCATTTTGTGTCACTGTGACCAAACAGCTGACAGAAACAGCGTAAGGGAGGAAAAGTTCCTTGTGTTCACAGAGTTTCAGTCCCCCATGGTGGGGAAGACATTAGCAGCAAGAGCAGGGGTTGGGAGTCTCACATGACAACTTTACCAGGAAGCAGAGGGTGAAACCTGAAACAAAGCTGAGGGGCATAAACCCCACAAAACCTGCCTCCAGTGGCCCATCTCTGCCACCCAGGTCTTAATCTCCCAAACATTGTAGAACTACTTCTGAACAGTGTTACCAGCTGGGGACCCCTGCTAACAGAGCTCTTTGTCACCTCTCCCCTTCATTGTGAAATTTTCAGACATGCTTTCTCCGTGGTGCGGGATGTGAGTCCCATGAAAACAGGGGCTTTCAAGTCAGTATTAGAAGCCATAGCTGGGACTGGAAGTCCCCACCCCACAGACAATGCATCTTCAAGGTTATCTGAGGTGGATATGCTTTACTTTATACTCTAGGAATTGGCATTTTAGAAGCCATGTTCTCTAGCCAATGACATCATCTTTCTTCATAGCTGTGGTATCATGTTCAATTTTAATAGGAGTGTATTTAGCAACCAAAGCATGCTCTGTGGACCAGGATGTGTTGTTTATGGACCTTGCACTGTCAATCTTCATTTTGGTGAAATGCTAGATTATGGTCACAGATGTCTGAATTGCGTCACACACTCCTGAGAAAATTACTGTCAAGAGGATAATTGTGCAATGTGTCTAGCTGTTGTAAGGAGGCTGCTAGTGTGTCCCCAGCTGCCCAGACTCCCAAAATAACCACACAGAAACTGTATTAATTAAATTACTGCTTGGCCAATTACTTAAGCATATTGCTAGCTAGCTCTTACATCTAGAATTAACCCATCTCCATTATTTTATATTTTACCACGAGGCTCATGGCCTACCAGCAAGGTTTCAGCGTGCCTATTTCTGGTGGTAGCTCCATGGCTTCTCTTTAACTCTGCCTCCTTTCTTCCAGCATTCAGTTTAGTTTTCACTGCCTAGCTCTACTCTACCCTATCAGGCCAAGTCAGTTTCTTTATTCATTAACCAANTCCATTATTTTATATTTTACCACGAGGCTCATGGCCTACCAGCAAGGTTTCAGCGTGCCTATTTCTGGTGGTAGCTCCATGGCTTCTCTTTAACTCTGCCTCCTTTCTTCCAGCATTCAGTTTAGTTTTCACTGCCTAGCTCTACTCTACCCTATCAGGCCAAGTCAGTTTCTTTATTCATTAACCAATCGTATTCACAACATACAGAGGGGAATTCCACATCATTTAGTCATCTCAGACAGACTACTTATTTCTCTTTATTTCATGCTACAGGAGGATCTAAGAGAGACCCCAAATGACTGTTTGTCAGGGTCTAGGGCCCAATCCTGAGAAGGCGGCATCTCTATCCATGACAGAGCTTTGCTGGTCCTGGTTCTCTGCCCATTTTGTGTACCTGTGCTAAGACATATCCTAGATGGCTTCCCTCGGTCTTTAAGAATTCTTTTATCCAGTCACACTCTGTTCTGCAGCCTATCTCTAACCATTTATCACTTTCTCTGCATTCTGCAAAGTTACACAAAGTGTCAGTTAAGCCTTCAAGACGATGTGCATGGCACATTCAAAATCTGGGCTTCTCTCCTTTGGATACAGCCTTTATCCTTTTATTTGACAGAAAACCTCTAACTGTTCTTTCAGACTGGAGACAAACACATCTTCTTCTCAAGCAGATCATCCCCCCACTCTTCCTAACCCTGCCCCTGCAGCAAAATCAACCAGTCTTAATCCTGGTTTCCTATTGCATTTTATTCTTCCTTGTCCATAGAACATTCGTACACTGGATATTAGTAATTCACCTTACCTTAGATCTCTCTCATTGATCCACAAGTTCCTTGAAGACAGGAAACACCTTGAGAGTTAGCACAAAGAGACTAAATAACCTATAAAATGGCCAGGTTAGAGGCTGGTGGGCTAGGAGAATCTGGATGACTTGTTCATTACAGATCCCATAGAGCCAGGAAGGGGCTGCCTGTTAGCCTGGGCTTTGGGATGTGCAGGAGAATTCACATTGCAGATCAGTTGATCTCTCATCGGTGTGAGTGCAGTTGTACAGCCAGTTACCAGTATCTCTCACTTGTAGGGGTGGAGGTCACTTTGTCAAGACGCCAAGTACAGTTAGCAGAAGATGGGGGAAAGATTTCCTCCTAACTGCAATGACTGTGAATATTTTCCTCTTTATGGACCTTTTCTATTTTACCTCACAACCCACTTCCTCTTTTCCAGGTTGAATGTTTTGTAAAAGTAGAATTTCTCATTTTCTTTCCTTACCTTCAAATACTTGCCCTCTTTATAACTCGATGGAATTACTTCATTGTGCCTCCTGCTTCTTCTACCTCTCTAGAAAACAATACACAACTGTGGCAGAACCCCCAGGGACCCAGCCCTTGTGATTCTCGGGGAGCCATTCCATATGGTTCTTAGAACCTGTGTTGTACCAGATGCTGCCCTTGTCCTGGAGACAGGGTGTGATATTACTGGAACCCAGGCCTGAAAGACAGTACCAGGGAAGGGAGGTATGGAAAAAGGAAACCACACTGGAGCGTGGAACACAATGGCATAAGGAAGCACAGGAGTGGCATAGAATTGAAATGATTGTTTTCACTTGCTTAAAGCTTTCCAGGAGAAGAAAAAGCAACGTAAGGGTAATTGGGGAAAGCTTCCCAGAGGCTCAGCACATAGGCTGAGTCTGAAAGAGTTGGTGATCAGGAGGAGTTATGATAGGTGATGATGATGATGGTGATGATTATCATGATGAGTGTTGACATTTTAAGAAATAGTATGTATGCCTAGAGATCCAGAATTATGGAGAAATTTAGTACGTGGAAGAAATTACAAATTGAGCAGTGTGACGGAGGCATGAGATTCTAGCTGGAAGGGAGTTGGAGACTTAGACCAGTAAATCAGGAACCCACAGGAAAGCCCGGGGAACATGCAATTTCAGTAAATAGGTACCTTTGTTTCCTGCTGTAATTCACTGAAGGCAAGTGAAAGCAGTCATGGCTGACGTGCATCTGAAGGGCCTGTTTTATTTCAGCACCATGGCCAGTGGCCATCCTAGCATCAGGTGCTGTGTGTGGAACTTGCCTTTCTCAGAGTTTGAATGACAAGCCAAGAACCCTGGATGAAGGAGTGGGGAAAGTGGCTGGAGAGATGTTCAGAGTCTGGTGATAATGAAGTGTGAGCACATGTTCAATTATTCATGGACTGGTGCAGAAGGGCGCTCTTCTAGGAGCATATACTGGCATTGAGGTAGCATGCAGTTTTTTTATGAACATAAAGACATTATTATTTCTGAAGCACAGAAGGACTAAACCCTGAGCCCCTATTACATCCAGGATAAGAGGGTTCTCTTCTATGGGTGTGCTTTGATTACCTTTTTAGATATATGCACTCACTCAGGGACCAGAGCTCTTGGGCTCAGCTTGGGCTGGGATCTCTTGAAGGCAAACTGCTCATTACATTCGAAAGTGCCAGAACATACAATAGAAACTCTCAGCCTACAAAGATTACAATTCATTTGAACACTTAAGAGTCTTTTTTTATGGGGTAGAAATAATACCTTTCCCTCACACCTTTGGCATTATACACCCCTGTCTCTGGCAGTTCTGAAAAGGTACCCTTTCCCTTTTTGCTGCCTGAGTTAACATCCTTCATTTTCCTTTCCACTTGTGAGCACACATGGAGCCAGGTGTGAAATTGAACTGTTACTCAGCAATCTCTAAACATAAGTCACCACTTCTATGGTCTCCTGAAAAGTGAAGCTGGCTGGTGGGGAGCAGAAGTCTCCTGGATTGATGGCCTTGTGGGAAAAAGTAGGTTCTAAGCCTGACTCCACAGAGGATGTGTGTGTGTGTGTGTGTGTGTGTGTGTGTGTGTGTGTATCTAGGGATGGGTGTCCACTCTCATGCTTTTGGAAGCAATTACATAATGTTTTCAACTTCTCTAAAATAATTCATGACTACTCTAAAGGCATTAAGGATTCAAGAGAAGAACAGAATTAGAGAACTCAAATATCCCTGTATCCCTGGCTGAAACTGCTGCCCACATCCCCAACTCACTGCTAACCCTACAAGCCAAAGTCAGTCCCAAGGTGGCTAGAAATAGATTCACTGTTTCTGTTTCCTACTGCAGTGTGCCCCGAGCCTGGAGCTGTACCTGGCTTGTGGCGTATCTTTGACTAAATCATTGGGTTTGCTTAGTAGAGTGTGTGTGGGGGGCATAAATAAGTACTTGCAGAAGTTTCAGTGAAGAAAAAAATGGAGAAAAATCATGATTCCCAAGGTCTGTAGAGGCCAGAGTTGCTCTGGCACAGTTCCAAGCCACTACAACCAGGGCTTCATTGAGTCACACAGGACCATGGACAGTTAATAATGGCGGTTGTGAGACCAACCTAATCCAAGGCCCTAGCAATGTGAAAAGCACTCACACAGCATATTCTGAATTTTATTAACCTCCAAATCCTTAGAGATAGGCAAGACCCATGATAGGTTTTGAGAAAGAAATGGTAGTAATAGTGGTGAGGGGTGGGCCTGATAAACAATTTACTTCTGGGTCTTTGTTTTGAATGGGTGAGTTCTCTGGAATTTCAGAAAACAATCTTCCTTTTATGATTCTCTCCTGTATTTCAAAGAAAAGTTGACATACTCAAAGCAAGTTACCCAGGGAGGTGACCTGGAAGGATATACTTGTGCATGTACAGAGGTGGGTGTGGCCCAGTTGTGGTGAGAAGTGAGCCTTACTACTGGCTCTGCCATATTCTTTATAGGCTAAAGCATCTCAGGAAGGCTGGGGGAGGGACCTCACTGTCATGAACACTAGAGAAAATGGGCAAGTGAGAAATGGTAAGTGGTTGGAGGTCTGAGGGAGAGAGGCCACACCCAACCTTTCCCGAGATCTCAGGTTTCAGATGTGAATATGGACCACACTTCATACGTACTAAGCCTTGTGAGATGCACTTTGTGGACCCTGCTTAACTCGTTCATCTCAATGATGCTGCAGAACAAATGTCACTGAGTCCATCACAAACAGCTCACTCAGAACCTAGGAATGAGTACAGAGGAAAGGAGTGTGGCTGGCTTAGATAACAGCAGCATTTCCATTTTGAAAGGCTGTCAAGTAAAGAAAGTATTGTAAAATGAACAATGAATGGTGTCCCAACGATGTCTGCATCCCGATCCCCAGCCACTGTGCCACTTCCTATTGTAAAAGGATGTTGTAGATGCAATGAGGCGATAGAGGAATGTGTGCTTATTATGGGTTATTTTAATGGGTCAGGCTTAGTTATAGCACAAACAAGTGGAAGAGAGCAGTAGGTAAGTCTGTGAGGTGAAGACGCGACTCTAGAGAACAGACACTGAATGCTGTCTCACTGATGCTTTAGAAGATGGAGGAAGGGTATGTGGGCCAAGGCATACAGCAACCTCTGCACCCTAGAAAGAAAATGGACTTGAGTTATCCCCTAGAGACTCTAGAACAATCAAAGCCCTGCAAAGACCCCAAGAGTGGCCCGTGAGACTGTGTCAGAATTCCAACACATAAGCACTATAGGAAAGTAAATTATTATTGTTTTGAACCATTAAGTTTGTGGTCATTTCATTAAGTTTGTGACATAGAAAACAGAAGGCACAGAGTCAAAAGGTGGCTTGGAAAGAGAAGAGCATGGTTACAAATGGTCTCTCTGAAAGAGTGACACTTGAGACTTGATGACACCAGGAACTATTGTTCATTATTTTTATTGAACTATATATATTTCTCCGCTCCATACCTTCCTCTCCCCTCCCCTTCTACCCTCTCTCATGGTTCCCATGCTCCCAATTTGCTCAGGAGATCTTGTTCTTTTCTATATCACATGTAGATTAGATCCATGTATGTCTCTCTTAGGATCCTCTTTATTGTCTAGGTTCTCTGGGATTGTGATTTGTAGGCTGGTTTTCTTTGCTTTGTGTCTAAAAGTCACTTATGAATGAGTAAGTACATGTGATATTTGTCTACCTGGGTCTGGGTTACCTCACTAATTTTGATGTTTTCTAGATCCATCCATTTGTCTGCAAATTTCAAGATGTTGTTATTTATTTATTTATTTATCTATTTATTTATTTATTTATTTATCTATTTCTTTATTTATTTTTTGCTGTGCAGTACTCCATTGTGTAAATGTACCACATTTTCCTTATCCATTCTTT
>LOJH01067414.1:14705-24929 GCA_001685095.1 Ellobius talpinus | reverse complement strand
ACATTTCAATGACAAATAGCATCCAGATTTTTACATGATTTAAAGCAAGAAGTCCTCATTAATTCAGCTCTGGGGATCTGTGCTGGGTGCGTCTGGGCTCCTGATTGGAGACAGGAAATCTAAGGGAAGTGACTAAGAAAAAGAAAGGTGCTGTAAAGTGCAAATGTGGGTAATAGATGCGGAAAAGCATTTTGAAAGTGCTTTTGAGCTTCCCTTTGGAGAAGGAATAGTGACACCTGGGAAAGTGGTGTTAAATAAATAACACCACTAAAACCCATCAGGAGCCCAGATGCACCCAGCACAGATCCACAGAGCTGAATTAATGAAGACTTCTTGCTTTAAATCATGTAAAAATCTGGATGCTATTTGTCATTGAAATGTAACCTAATATATGTTTATATATACATTTTATAGCTATATAATGCTCACCTTCAGATCAAGCGTAATGTGTATGTGTGTGTATGTGTGTATGTGTGTGTGTGTTGTTGTTGTTGTTGTATTTTGATGTATGCTTTTTTCACTCTAATTCTCCCTGGGGTGCACACTGTCAGTACCTTCCTAGATGTACGTGAAGAGGAACACAATTACAGGTCTCTTGCAAGTGGCATCTGGCAAGCCACTGAAAGAATTCCACTGCTAAGTGTGGTGGCATCTGCCTATACTTATAGTCCTCGGGGAGTGAACTCAAGAAGACCAGGACTTTGAGATATCCTAGGTACACAGAGAATTGTAGGCCAGCTGTGGATACATGAAACTGTCTCAATTTTTTTTACTAATATAGAAGATTTCTTTTTAAACATAGAAACACTTTACAAAGACAAAGAAACTGCTCCTTCCCCTCCAAAGGAACACTGTCACCGAAATCACCTTCTTTAGTCTCCAAATGTGTCTTTTCCTTCTCTGATGTAGAACATTTGTATGGTTACCTGCCCCTCACAAGTGAAATCTGAATACCTCACATGCTAATTCAAGCATTGCAGGACATAACCTCTGAGTACCTTCTTTCTGAAAAAGAAATCGGAATTTTAAAGTTTGCTACATTTTTCCTTTCTCTAGTTTTTGTTTATCTGTTTGCTTTGCAAAAATGCCATTCTGACAAAATATCCCAAGGTTTTATAGATGCAAAAGCAAACAAAATGGCCATGGTGATCTTCTACTGGTTTCTATGAACGTTCCTAGGGGAAAGGATAGAACAGGGTAGAAGCTTTCCTTTTCAGCAGAAGAGCGTTTGCCTCCGGCCTTTCACAGGCGTCCATAAGTAGTTCACATCTTTGTGTTTGAATACCAGATGAAGGCAGTTTATGCACTATGCATTCTCTTGGCTCTCCCTCTTTCCTATGAAGACTCATGGAATAACTCTTTCCCTTAATTGGAGAGCGGATACTGTCAGATCAGAAACTTGTAACAGAGTTGCCAAGGAAGTGACAGTGAATTGCTCCTTCTGAAGTTTTCTGTTATGTAAGCATGAGTTTTATCACTAGAATGAAAAATGCCTAAATCAAAAATTAAGAGGAAAAAATACCCTAGCAATAGAAAAGAGATTGGTGTAGGAGCATTGAAATGGATGCCAGGGTTAACTTGAGGTTGTGCCAGACTTCCTGTCCATAGCAGGTTAAAAAGATGTGGGAGGATCTATACTCTAAATGTTGCCTGTTAAGACGTTTTTCCACTCCTTATGTTTCTAGTTGAAGATTAATTGCAACCTTAGACTAGGGCAGTTTTTCCCTTACCGGAGATGTGTTGTTGAACTGGGGAAGTGTTCGTTTAGGGAACTAGACTGGCATAGTGGCAACATGGGAATTAGATTCCCAAAATGATGTGAAAAGAGGTGAAGGAGGAGAGAGGAGAAGAGGCCGTCTCATGTTCAACTTCACAAGTGTGAGCTTCATGGTTTCTCTAGAACACTGGCATTGTTTTCTTGTTCCCAGGGCATCCTTCACTTTCCCCAAATTCTGTCTTTGCCTACTGTGGTGACTTGAATAGAAATGGCTTCCATAAACTCATGTATTTAAATACATGGTCGTCAGGGAGTGTCACTACTTGAGAGGCGTTAAGAAGTGTGACCATGTTGGAGTTGGTGTGCCCTTGTTGGAGGAGCTGTGTCACTGGAGGTGGGCTTTAGGCTTTCATATGCTCAAGTCAGGCATTATGACTGTCTCTCTTCCTGCTGCCTTCCTATAAAGATGTAGGACTCTCACCCTCCTCTTCACCACCATGTCTGCCTGAAAGCCACCATGCTTCCTACCATGATGATAACAGACTAAGCCTTTGAACTCTAAGCCAGCCGCAATTAAATACTTTCCTTTATAAAAGTCACCATGTGGTTGTGATGTCTCTGCACAGCAATAGAACACTGACTAAAACACCTGCTGAGCACTGGGATACAGGCGGAGGTCGCCAACATCACCTGTCTTCTATGTATGATCTAGGGATGCAGACTCTTGTTCTCATACTTGCACAGCTGGTACTTTGTTCACTGAGCAGGCTGTCTCCTCAGCACAACTGTTATTAATTTTGTATGTCAGAAGATTCCAGAGCATGAAAGGATTATACTGTGTGAGTAAAAATACTCTCATTTCTTATAAGCTAAGGGATCCAGGGAGAGAATGCCAAATATTCTCTATCTGACAGAAGAAAAATAACAGAGAAGCTACCTGGAGTTAGCCTCATGTGCAACTTGCACACGCACGTGCACATGCACACACAATTTTGATCTTATCCTTGGTCTTAAGGAGAATATTTAGTGAAGGAGAACCTCCTTTCTCTTTTTAGCACATTGTGAAGAATTATCAGAATCAGATTTACGAATTCGTTAAAAGGTTTCTTTTTTTTTCCAGGCATTGAGGTGATCATTAATTTTCTTTCCTTACCCATTAGTTTGGTAAATTTTATTTTTCATTTCAGAAGCTCAAGAAGCCATGCATTTTTGAAATATCTACTTACTTTTGATAAAATGCATGTTGTAGTTAATGTTGTATTCAAATTCAAAAAATTCTGTTCAGACTTTTCTCCACTGCTTTGAGGGATAACATTAATTTAGAGTTTGCATTTTTAATAATTATTTTATTCAGTTTTGATATTGATATTTAGTCTAGATCTTAATACTCAGACACTATAAATAGCACTATATATGGTAAAAGGGAGCATCACCTTATAAGTCAAAGATATGATGAAGTTTAAGATTCTAATATAGTTTATCCAGTTAGCTTTGAATGCTGTGACAAGTATTCTGATTAAAGCTCGGCGTTATCTGAAGCAGACAAAAGGACAAGAGAGCAACCTTACTACAGAGGAAGAGAAGAAACAATGTACCCATAAGCCCAGAACTCACGGAGACACCAGAACCTGGAGGGAGCAAGGAAAGTTCTCCCCTCGCAGGCCTCAGAGGGTTGAACTCCCAGTGACATGCTGGTTTTTCTCCTATGACTTTTGAAGAGGAAGAAGAATACACTTTTGTTATGAAAAGTTGAACAAAATAGCAGACAGAATAATTAAATTCCATCAAAGTTTGTGCAGAATATTATTTAGATATTTTAGAATTCTGTAGTTTCTTTTTCTTCTATAAATTCATTTCTATATTTTGTAGTTAATCTAATTGTCTACCTTATTATAAGCAAGCTTTGGCAAGTTGTGTTTTTCAAAACATCCATCTGTTACACCTAAGTTGGAAAGTTCTTGACATAGTGTTGTGATGTTATTCATTATTTATGATTTGACTGGACTATTTCTGTATTTCATTGTTTTCTTTCAGGTGTATTACGGTTAGATTACATATTCTTCTAAAGTGGCTATGTAGAATTCTAATTTTCCATATTTCTTGAACACACATACACACACATCCACTCAGTCACATCTATTTCCTATTCATATATTCTGGTCATAAGCATGAAGTGTATTTATTTCTCACTAAAAACTCTATATTTAACTTAAAAAGCCCTACTTTATATGATCAGCCAATAAAGGATAGTGAGCTGACTCGAGTCAGGAAAAGTGACAGACTGAGGGTCAGTAAGTCCTTCTTTATGAGTACCAACAAGAGAGAGAAGTTCAGCTGCATTAAAGATTTCAGGAAAATTGGAGATCAGTGTTAGGAGCTGAAGGCTGATGAACTGAAGAAGGAGGTGCTGGAGAGTACTTTGGAGGTGGGCTGTCCCTTTCCTACTCCACACAGGGCCATGCTGTGCAGTGGGATCTGTGGAGATTGTGGCAGAGCATAGGCCTTCTACAGAAGATTCCTACAGGACAGTCTCCACAGCACGGGCCTTCTACAGAAGATTCCTACAGGACAGTCTCCACAGCATGGGCCTTCTACAGAAGATTCCTACAGGACAGTCTCCACAGCATGGGCCTTCTACAGAAGATTCCTACAGGACAGTCTCCACAGCATGGGCCTTCTACAGAAGATTCCTACAGGACAGTCTCCACAGCATAGGCCTTCTACAGAAGATTCCTACAGGACAGTCTCCACAGCATAGGCCTTCTTCAGAAGATTCCTACAGGACAGTCGTCTCCACAGCATGGGTATAGGCATTATCTTCAGAGGCTACTTCTGGCATTTACAGGAGTTAGCTATGTTTAATCATTAACTAGAAACAGATCCTGGGAAAAAGAATTCTGAAACAAATTCTTGTGTGACAGAATAGAAATTATTTTACACAATGAAATATTTTAAAATTAGCCATTTTTTCAACCCTCTGTAGAAATTCTGAAATTGAATGTTTCAGGTCCATCCTGGTCTTATTCACCCTACACGTTGGTGATGATTCCAAGGACCTTAGCTTTTGTGCTCGCCTTCTGTTTCCATGCCTCTGATATTTATCTGCAAGATTACTGAAATATGATAGCAGAGTGATATTAACAGAACATTGCATGTAAATCACTACCTCCAACATATTAGGGCCATGCTTAATTTCTGAAACAGCCTGACTGCATAGATAGAAAATAAAGAGGCCTGTAAACATTACCTTCCTCTATATTCCAGTTAATTGGGGCAAATAACCCAAGTATAGGATTTGCCAGCAGCATATGTTTTATTTAAAATAAAGAGCTTTCTTATCTACACAGAACAGCAAAGAGAGCCTTTGTCACATACATTTGTCTGTGAAGCAGCAGAATTTTCATAGGCTTTGGCCTTTAGGGAATGAAAAAAAACAGAGCCATGCATTTTGAGTAGATACACGTTTGGTGGCAGTTGTAGGTCACTTACAGGCAATGTGTTTTTAATTCTTTCTGTTTTATATGCTCTAATTTGCCCTCCTGGGATTGAGAAGTGGATTAATGAACACTGTCAGGGAATGAGCCCAGACATACTGCCTCAGTATCTTTTCTTAACATCTCCCATAACCTTTCAGTATCATTCGCATATTTCCTTGCTAATTTAAGCAATTAATTCCTACTAAAGACAAAACACACAAGTTGAAAATGCAAATAAAAGGTCAGAGCAGTCTTCACTTTGCTGTGAACCTATTTTTAAGATGTATTGTTTTCCTTGGGCATTATCGAACTTCTGTGGTTACATTTTGTGGAACTGAATAGAAAATTATATATCTTGCATTCGTTATATATCTTGCATTCGTCTCTACAGATTATTATTAATTGCTTATATACACAGGAAATTTAGAGATTTTGAGACTGCTCAGATGAATAAGCATAATCCATTCCTTAAAGAAGACATCCTAATTGAGGTGACAACATTGTTTGCCATCATCAAAGTGCAATTTACAAGGAGCCCTGGGGAAGGAATGAAAGTTGCTGTGGAATTCAGCAGAAAGAAGCACCTCTGCTCAGCAGCCCTTGTGTGCCAGTTTGTTCCCAAGTAGCACCAACAATGAAATGCAGCCTCATCAGATCAATAGACTTGAATGTAAGAGCTGTAGAAAACTTGAGTTGAGAAGATACAGGACCCTAGATAGGCAGCTTAGGTGTACAGTATAGTTGACCCAGCCCTGGTAGGTTCTATGGAGAAAGCCCCACGAGAATTGGAAGTTGGCTTAGTCTACACTGAAACACTTAATTCAGCATACATCTCTGAACTATTTTAACTTTGAACAACTTTAGAAAAGTTATTATCTAGATGTCATCAGTGTTGCTCTTGAAAGAAGTTTACTGTGTGTTTTTGAAAGAAAGAGATATCACAATTGATGATAAGGAGCCCAGGAGAAGATTTAATCTACGTTATTTGCTCCCTGCCTCCCCTTTGGCAATAGTTTCTCAAGTAAAAAATGCAGGTGAGCAGATGAACAGTTTTGGCTGGTGTTCCTTTATATTTATTTATTTAAAAAGAAAAGATAAAAAAGAAACCATGGCTAATGTAGTGAATATTCTTTTTCTTAATGAATTTTCCTGGATACTTTAACAATTTTATATATTACTCATCCTATGAGGAGTCTATTTAAAGATTTCATGGCTTACTTCTCTCTCTCTCTCTCTCTCTCATGTGTGTGTGTGGGTGGGGGAGTAGGTTTGTGGATATGAGTACTGTGACCACAAATGCCAGAAGAAGATGTCAGGTCTCTAAGAACTGGTGTTACAAGTAGTTGTCATCTATGAGACCCAAACTTGTGTCCTTTGGTAGAGCAGTAAATATTTGTAGTCATTAAACTGTCTCTGAAGCCCCCTGATGTGGAGTTTTATACATTTAAAACATACAGCATATTTTGAGCATATTCTTCCCCATCCTTCAAGTCTTCCCAGATCCTTCTCTCTCTCAAAATAAATAAATAGAAAGAAAAATAAATCAATAAATAAAACCAATTCAAACAAATAAAAAATGCAAAAAGCCAAAATCATCAAACCAAAATAACAACAAACACACACACACACACACACACACACACACACACACACACAAAAAAAGACAGGGACTTTGTTTTGTGTTGGTTAACTAATTCCAAGCACATGGCTTGTCCTGGAATTTGGTTGATATGCCCAGTGTCACTCCAATGGAGAAAACCGATTTTCTTGTCCAGCAGATACTAGTAATTAGTAAATACCCTCTAAGTTAGGGATGGCACTTTGTGCCTAATCGTCCTTCTCTGTGCTGGGATTTTTCTGATTTGAATGCGTGTAGGTCCAATGCATGCTGTCATAGTCTCTCAGTCCATAAGTACATCAGCTGTGTTGTGTCTGGAAGATTCTGTCTCTTTGGCATCATCTACCACCTCAGGCCCTTGCAATGTTTCCACTTCCCCTTCTGCATAGACCCTTGAGGCTTGAGGGGATTGCTATAGACATTCCATTTAGGGACGAGTTTTCTACAATCTCATTCTTTACACATTATCCAGGTAAGATTCTTCGTGTTAATTGCCATATACTACAAGAAGAAGCTTCTCTGTTGTCGGTTGAGTGATGAAATGAACTATGGGTACAGCAATATGTCACTAAGACTTGTTTTATTGTTGTGTTTCTTTAGCAGAATCATAGTAGTAGGTTTTCTCCTAGGTCTTATGACCCATCTAGTCTCAGGTTTTTGGACTTAATAGCAGTGTCAGATATAGGGTCTATCTTATAGAGTGGGACTTAAATCCAATCAGGAAATGGTTGCTTACATCCATAACATTTATGCTACTATTTTATCAATAGATCTTGCAGGCAGGTCATTGCTTTCAGTGTCAGGCTTTGTAACTATGTGATATTGATGATTGTTTTCTCCTATAGTGCAATGCAAAGTACCTTTCAGCACATGAGTGCTGCCTGTAGGAAGATGTTTCTAGTTGGGCAATTTCTTCACATTCAGTGACACAATTAAGTGGTATCTTGAGAAATGTGGACTTACTGTCAGACTGTTGGTGGTAATTAATATCATTGACAATAGCTTATAAAGTTTACAGGGGTGTTTTATGGGATACCTTTGCCAACAACTTAATCATGTGCAACCCATTCTTCATACTGGGGGTTTTACTTTATGGCATAAGATGTCTAGTTGGGAGGTTGTTTCCCCCATTATAGGGTTACTCCATTTAAATTCCTTTTTATGTGCATATATTTAAGGAGCTTCTACAATGGTAAGTCTCCAAACAGCTTTTCAAAAGTCTTTAGTATTAGTTGCCCTTCCACATATTCTCTCATTTACTCTGCCCTTCCATTCCTTTGCAAATTTAATCCTTTATCCCAATTTCTTCTTTACCTCTGTATAACACTATATTCAGTTTCTTCTTTCTTGGAAGATCCCATCTTTCTTGCTGATCCCTTACTAGCTACCTAACTTCAATGGATATTTTGATTGAAATATATGTATATAAAGCTTTAAAAGTAAAAAATAAGAGAAATACACAAATAAGAGAAAACAAGCAATGTTTGTCTTTCTGGATCTGGGTTACCTTGCTCAGGATGCTTGTTTTTGAGCTCCATCCATTTTCCTGAAAAATTCATGATTTGTTTTTCTTAGGAGTTGACTAATGTTCCGATGTGTAAAAGTCGTACATTTTCATTGTGCATTCATCAGTTGACGTGCATCTAGGATGCTTACCATTTCTCGCTATTATAAATAAAGAAGCAATGATATGGATAAGCAAGTGCTTCTGTAGTAAGATGTAGAGTCCTTTGATTATATACCCAAGATGGTATAGCTGGATATTGTGGTATGTCTATTGTCAGCTTTTAAAGGAATCTCCCCACAGATTCTATAGTGCTTATATCAGTTTACATTCCTACTGGCAATAAGAAGGTTCCCCTTTCTCTGCACCCTTGCTAGCAGGTGTTATAATTTGTCTTGTGGATCTTGTACACTCTGGCTGGGTAAGATAAAATTCCTCCATGGCAAGAAAAGCCACCAAGACCAGGATTGTGTCATAGGCATCCTTGGATGGAGACCCAAAGTGGATGTTGAGTAAAACTGTGAAAGCAAAGCCTGGATTTCAGTCAATGGAGACCTGAAGATGTTGGAGAGCCAGAGTCAAGGGACACCTGCTGAAGAGAACTGCAGACCAAGTGTGGAACCAGCTCAAAATAGAGACATGTGTTGCATTCAACAAAAAGGAGTTGGAGGTCTGAAAAGCTCTTTGACATCAGACATGGAGATGCAGAGTTTGGAGTGTGCCATGCTGGTTTTCTGTCTTGCTTTAGCACAATCTTTCCTCACTATGCTCCCTTTCCTCCCTTCTGTATGGTAATAAATATTCTGTGCCATTGTACCTTGGAAATGTGTGATCTGCTTTTTTATTTTTATTTTTCATGCGGTTATAGTTAAGAGATTGCCATGAGTATCTGAAGAGACTTTGAATTTTGGACTTTTAAACAGGGTTGGGATTATTACCAACTATAAATGAGGTCCTTTGAAGTTGGACTAAAGGCATCCTGGTATTAGGATATGACTATATACCTGCGGGGCCAGGTACTGGAATGTGGTGGTTTGAATAAGAGTGCCCCTCTTAGATTTGAATGGTTGTCCACCAGAGCTTGACATTATTTGCAAAGATATGGAAGGATTAGGAGGTGTGGCTTCATTGGAGGAGGTGTGTCTCTGGGGATGGGCTTTGGGGTTTCAGAAGCCCAAGCCAGGCCCAGTCATTCTCTCTCCTCCTCATCCCTGTGGATTCAGATGTAGAACTCTCAACTTCTCCAGTATCATGTCTGCCTGCATTCTGTCATGCTCCCTGTCATTACAATAATGAACTAAACCTTTTAAACTATAAGTAAGCCCTAATTACCATGGTCATGATGTCTCTTCACAGCAATAGAACGCTGACTAAGACATAAGAAAAATGGATGGAACTAGAAATAGTTTTATGGTCAAAGTGAAATATCCCAGACTCAGAAAGACAAATACTGCATATTTTCCTCAGAGGCAGATGTGTTTTAATCTATATATACATGTATTTATAAGGGCATATATGTATGTATATAATAGGGTATATATTCATGGATTTTAATTCATATATACATGACATGCCTAGGTCATGAAAATAGAAAGAGACAGGTAGGACAAGGGCAAGAGGTTTTGTAAAGATGTATTGGAGAGGGAAAAACAAAAAAATCAAGATGAAAGTGGATACTAGACCATATAACATGACAGCAAAAGGGAGTTAGTGAAAGGAGGGGGCTCCAAAGGCAGGGGGAAGGGATTAAAGAGGGGAGTGGAAGAGGAGATCTGTTGTAGGAGATGCTGCTTGTTTCTTCTCAATTGCTCAGACCCGACACAACCACACAGAAACTATATTATTTGCAATAATCCTTGGCCAATAGCTTAAGCATATTTCTGGCTAACTCATATCTTAAATTAACCCA